>JZLH01S0630342.1:14321-61129 GCA_001188425.1 Eucidaris tribuloides | reverse complement strand
TCAAAATGTGAAATCTGTGAGCAGGCTCGGAACACCTAGCCACTTACAAAAGTACGGGTTAATCCTCTGCTAAATCCTTTCAGCTCTCAACATTGACGCCTCGTACGCCTGCAGTTGCCACAATGATCTGTTACCACAGCCAAAACTGAAAGCACCACACCTTTACGGTTCCAGGATTTAGCGTTTTATCCAGGGGCACAAATCCATTTTTAAATGTAGGGGGGACATCACATGCAGGCATGCGCGTACGCAGGATTTTGCCAATCCCAGGTCCAAAAATTTTCCTGGTCACGTCAGCCGCCGAAAACTCGCTCAGCGGGGGGGGGGGGGTGTCACAAAAATTTTCCTCCAAAATCCAAGATCATGTAAATTCGTGGGGGGGGGAACCATTTATTATGTCCCCCACCGTCAAAATCGTGGGGGGGGGGGGGACATGTCCCCCTGGATTTGCGCCCCTGGGTCTATCCACCCTATTCAGCCACTCCAACAATTGTCATGGATGTGGAAACCTCAATTTCTTTCATTCAACTTGTCTTTATACCAACGTTTCAGATTATTCCCCCTTCTCAGACATATACCAACCCCTATTTGAAAACTTTTGGCTACCACTTTACACTTTCCATACCACACTAACTTGCTCTTCTTGGTCTTGAACCTCATACCTGTCCAAGCAATCATATCCTGCAGTCGGTGAAGCCCTTCCCCATCTGGGTCTATTACGCGTCACGATTGTAAGGTCATCCATAATAGCCGCGATCGACGGCAACAACCTCATTACCCAGCGTCAACTCTCAATTTTCATATCCATACATCAGGTCAACACAACCATACCCAGGACAAACAGAAGCAGTGAAACCAGGCACTGTATCAGAATACCGATCTGTAATGCTTGCCCTTCCTTCGTGTTGGTCCGGGTCATTAACCTCATCCTGAATGGGGGACCATAGCTCTGCAATAGCTTTCGGATCACCTCGGGAACTCAGAAAACAAACAAACTTTAAAGCAAAATTGAGGCAGCTGTGAGGCAATGATCCGTATACATTCGCCAGATCCAACCAAAATGCCAAATAACACAGACAATTCTGTTCACACTTGCATCCCTGAATCAACTCTTATATCATCTGTACGAGATTCACACACCCAAGAAAACCAGGAAACTCTCACCTTCTGAACAGACATGTTCACAAACCAGTTTTTTTTTATCATAAAATCCGCCAGTCTGATACTAAAAAAAGTGTCTTGCCATCCATGCTTTGAAGCGTATGAATATGATTTAACTTGGCGTCCTTCTCCTTTAGGGTGTACATTCATTCAGGCAATACAAGCTAGATGGAAAAATCTGCTTCTGCCATAACATTCTGAGAATATACCACACTATTCTTTGGACACAAGAACTTACTTGAACAACTTGTAGAACAAAGCGTTCTGCCCAGCCATACTTCCATCTACCTCCTGTATCCTCAAATCGCTCAAGTCAAAACTAACCTACATATCCTGTCGCATCGTAAAACATGAAAACTAATCAAACGGCTCATATGGGGAATTCATATGCTACTCCAGCTCTTCTTTTGATAACCGACACTTCCTGATGCCACACTCTGAACAACCTCGCAAGCGTGTGTGGGCTCCTATAAAACTCCTTCCTGACCTTTCTTCTCCTTCACTAATTAAACTGAATTACAGCCTTTTTCATACCCTTGTACTTCACCTTCAACTCCTCATACAAGTCCTTCAAACTAGCCCTCTCCTTCTCCATCCTACATCCCACCTCTTGCTGTTAACCACCCCTCTGGGTTCCCAACACCTCTTCCACTCACAGGCCAAGTCTCAAACTCATCTACACACAACTCGTATCACACTCACTCAAACCTTCCTTAAATTTTATACTCCCAGTCACCTTCACCTCCAAACTCTTCCCAACTGACTGTCTAACAGCTTCCACTCATCACTATTGCTGGCGATCACATCGTTGGCGTTCATCCGAACCGTCGAATCGCTATACGACAGTTTGATTGACCACGCCACCGGGAGCGAACGCGTTCAAACCGAACTGTCGTATGTTACGTGTATTATGAATGATGGATACGACAGTTTGGTTAGAGCGCGTTCGCTCCTAGCCTTTTGAGAAGGCCCTCTCGCTGTATTACGGGCGAGCGAAGCGAGCCCAGCCGAGCGCGCAGCGCGAGGGCCTTTTGAGATCTGATTCCAATTCTTATGTTAGACCTTTGAATTACCGAATTTTGCTACCCTATTTTGGGTAGCAAAAATCAACCAATCAGCGTGTCTGTCTACTTGATCCTACGTTGAATATGCAATCATACTAGGACCATGTTCGTACAGACTGTTGCTGTAACACGAAACGATCTGGAAGCGTTCACTATTTCATCAGGCGAAATGATTCACAAACGCAGATTTTTGCACGCCAAATTGGACCTTACGAAACAAAATTTAAAGAATAATGCTTCAAATACTCTGTTCAAACAATAAACGTGTACTAATTTGGTGTTTGATGGTAAATGTATTGTAGTAACCAACACTGAAGGCATTTCTTTCAACCCACCGAATAGTTGACAAGGCCAAGACAGGGGATCGTAGCGCGCAATTTCATTGGTTGATTTGAACAGAGATCGGTCGTTCCTGTGGTCATGAATAATAATGACTTTTCGGATGCCAAGCAGATCTCAAAAGGCCCTCGCGCTGCCGCGCTCGGCTGGCTCGCTTTGCTCGCCCATAACAGCGAGAGGGCCATGTCAAAAGGCTAGTTCGCTCCCGGAGGCTCGGTTAATCAAACTGTCGTATAGCGATACGACGGTTCGGATGAACGCCGTTATAATCAACTCCTTTCCCTCCAGACAGGGACCTCCCGCTGTTTAACTAGACTTGGAAATAGTGTAGTCGTGACCCTTCATTATTGCTCTCCTCCTCGTTCTTACCCTATGAACCGCCATTCACCCTTTTCCATTCGTAGATATCAACCGTTTCAGTTTAGACTTGACCGCAAAGAATCCCGATTAGCACCCCTTGAACGGTTTCCATCTTTATTTGACAGGTTCTCTCTAAAAGTCTTTCGGGGGCGTACACAACAGCAACAGCGTGCCCTCACGTTTTGACATTGGCAGATACATTGTCCACAAGACTACGATACATTGACATTTCTGGTCGTAAAAGACAGTGACACATCACGTCAATATTACGATTTAGACTAAAGCGATTAGTTTCTCACGCTGCGTTGTGAGATGAAATTTGGCTAAATAACATAAATGAGTGAATCGAATCCAATTAGGTGACCGGCAATTGCTCCGGCGACAGTTACTCGAGCAACAGTTGCTCCGGTGACAATATCTTAGAAGACAAAGGGTTAGGGTCGCCATTGGGTTTCTACTTCAGAATATGGTTAGGGGTATTGTTGCAGTTAGGGCTAGGTTTAGGGTTGAGGTCATTAGCAAATGTCATGGAATCTGAATTTGTGATTGATAACTCTTTTATTTGCAACAATCTTAGAGAGAATTCCAGATTCAATCAAGACATTTTTCTATTCAACCTGAAGGTTTTGCACAATAGGTGCACTTCTTTCATGCATAGAAGGTACTAGGTGTTCAAAATAAAATTGGTTAATTTTGATATGTAATTACACAAAAACTATACACCAGATAACACTTGCATAAGCATGAGTTATAGCTGAAGAGTAAAAAAAAAATTGGAGGTGGTTTCAATACGATATCAATAATCACTTTTATGTAATTTATGCTTATTTAAAATGTTGGAGTTCAGATTTTGCTCAATATCCAGTCCCTTGTACAAAATTGAGACTGCACAGAAAACAAATGGTGTGTGTCAGAGTGTGTGTCTAGTAACCACACAATAGCATTCAAGCAATGGACAATGGCTGGAATAGCACACGTTGGAAACGTTGGTATGCGAGTTTCATTACGTCCAGGTGAGATAAATGCTTTATTAATATTCATTAGTAGCCTAGCGACTGCTAGACTATTCACTATCCATAGCCATTGTCTGTTGCTATTGTGTGTGGACAAGGCACACACTCTGACACACACCATTTGATTTCTGTATAGTTTCAATTTTGTACAGGGGGTTGGATTTTGGTCAAAATCTGAACTCTAACTTTTTAAATAAGCTTGAATTACATAAAACTGATTATTGATATCGTATTGAAACCACCTCCAACAAAAATGTTCACTCTTCAGCTATAACTGAAACTCATGTCAGTATTATCTGGTGTATAGTTTTTGTGTTATTACATATCAAAATTAACCAATTTTATTTTTAACACCTAGTATGAATGACTTGCTGGAGTAAGAGGATCGACAGGGAAATCCCTTCCGATTGTCTCCAATGCATTTACTGATTTGTGCAAACTGGCGAAGCACCCAAAGGGTAAAACTAAGATACAATATTGAGTGCAATCTGTTCGACTATAGGTCCTATAATATTTACAATAATTATTTATTGGCATACCTGTGGAGGATTATTTTCACAAAGCATATGCGATACACAGAACGAAACCTAACGTTTATTTCAACCGTGACATTACGTAAAGATCCAAACGTTAAAAAATAGTAACAGCATTGAAACTAAAAAATAAAATCATCACTGATATCACATGTTTGTAATATCATAAGAAGTCAGTCATAAGAAGCAGTCATTGTTTACAAAAGTTGCCTCTCAACAATTTAACTTTAGTTAAACCGTAACTTAGTGTGGTAGATAATCACATTTTTATTTACAATGATTAATAAAAGTAATCACAAAAGTCAACAACAAAAGCTGTAAAATATTCAAAAATTGGATACATTTAAATGGGTTTTATTTGAAGGTTCATTGGAACTTTTGTAATATGATGCACTACATACGATAACATTGTGGAGCAGCAATTAAAAATTGTCATACTGTGATATCTCAGCTAAAATAGTACTTAAATTGACAAATAAGCATCCTACAATACAAACGTTTGGAAAGTTATTCTGCCACTGGCAAGATATGCATGAATGAACAATTTCTACTGCGGTTGAGTATAAAATAGCCTACACCTACACACAGTAAGTGTATGGGAGGAAAATGAAATGGTAAATTCTGTAAACCTGAGTACATATGTATGTAGATCAGCAGTTGCGATCTAAACTACAGAGAGAGACAAATGAAAAATCTATTACATTGAATAAATGAAGATGAGAAAAATCAATTAAATCAGGAAGTATTACACCAGAACTGGGAGGAGAGTGAGTATTGCAAAAAAAAAAGAAATATTGTCGATAAGGGTGACTGAATGGTCAGTCACTCTAGTTGGTATAGAAATAAGTGACAAGAATGAAGCAGAAAAAACATTTATCGAAGAAAACGTATATGTTTTGTGTATTATATTTGAGTAAATCAATATCAAAATCTCCCATAATAATTGTCTTCATTGACAAAGTATGGGACCCGCAACAGATCTTGGAGATGGGCTAAAAACATTGGTGTCCAAGTTGGGGGGCCTATAGATGACGCCAATTAATATGTTCTTATGGTTCGGTACAACAACTTCTACAAAGACAGATTTAAGGACATTATTCATCATAATTATTCAAAGCTTCGCGATTTGAACAGTCTAATGAATTACGTATATATAACCCAACACCACCGCCTATTTTACCATATTATTCAGTACTAAGTTGAATTCAGAGAGGGCAAATTTATCATTGTCATTGGGCAGCCATGTTTCAGTAAGGCCGATAATGGAAAAGAATTGTTCTTTGGATTTTCTAAGAGGAGACAAAAATCATCAAAATTAGCATTAATTCTTCTCATATTCAAAAAAAGCATCAAGAAACAGTGAAAGATATTATCCAACAATAAAGATTGATTTGTAGTGAAATATGATGATGAAGGTTTCGCTATTTGATTATTAGGGCCATTTTCTTTATGATGTTCTTGGGATAGAGAGTTTATCTTATTTGTATAATATAGTTATCAAAAGTCACGCTGTCATCATTATGTGAGGGACCCACATTTGACCTAAAGAGATCAAAGAGCTCATCATTTTTTATTTGAGTTTAAGTGAAGATTCAAGTTAATTTCTGTGAATTATGGAGAGACCGCAAGTAACCTAGGTATGATGGAGAAAAAAACACACGAAAAAAACTTATAATCCTTAAAGAAAAAAATGTCTAATATTTTGTTCAACGTAGTAAGAAAGTTTGAAACTTACACGGTATAGGAATCGTTATCAATGTGTACGGTGACCACTCGCCATTTCCACCGTCACTAACAGCTCTAACCTATTGCAAATATAATGATTAGAAAGCAATGAGATTAGTGCACACTAAAATGCTACCTCAAATTGTGATTTGAAAACCATGTCACGAGTTCAAGTGGAAACATTGTAACTATTTGGTTTCAAAATTAATATATAAAAACCTGGTGTCTGATTATTATTAACAAACGGAAATTCTCAATATCAGTTGGTTAATTGTGAGTTGGTCATAACACACAATTACAAAATAAAAGACTATAACTTGCTATATAATATAAGTCACATGTGTTTCATATCAAAATTGTTCTTGCTGTAATCTTATATCGCAGTTACAGCATTTAATTTAAACGGGGAAGTTCGGCATTAAATACAGTGCAGAGCTGCCACAACAGGAATGATTTTTAAATGCACAATTAATGAAACCTATATAAAATCGTTAAAAATGTAAAGAATGTAATACACGCGGATTTGAGTACATCTAGTTAAATTAACATTTGACATTTGAATGAATGAGTAAAGATTCTTACGAATGTTTACCTTTATTGCATATGTCCCATTTGGCTCTAGATCTGAGAAAGCGTATGTCATGGTTGTTGAAAATCCGTCGGTTATGTTTTTAATGTCATCTTCTCCTTGTTGTATCTCATACCTCTCCAGCTCACCATTAATTCTAGTCGGTTCTATCCATGTGATAAGTGCGAATGTTTGGTTGACAGATTCGCTTGTCACATTTAGAGGGGCTGTAGGTTCTGTCAAATCAGGAATAATCAATGCAATTTTATGCTTTTTTGATATGATGAATTTACAATATTACTTGCCACTTTCTTTTCAATGCATATTCACATTTAAGCGTTATTGGATGAATTTGCAAGTTGAATAACTGAGTACTTTTGTGGGAGAGAGTCGCAAAAGAGCAAACAGAAATTGAAAGACAAATTCGTCGGCGTTCATCCAAACCGTCCTATCAGTCGATTTTGGTCAAAATATCGATTTTGAGATTTTTGCAGAAAATGAAAGTACAAGTCCTACTCTAAACATGGTTAAATTTCTAGTAAGCACTTTATTTTATTTTTTGCGATACGTGGGGATTTTAAGGGCGATGCCATATAAATTTTAGACAAAATGCGCAAATCCCATTGGAAACGTGTGCTGTAGCACAGCAAACAACTGCGCGCACTTAATATGCAAATACGCGGTCAGCATACGCGCTGCATTGACTTTGCACGTGAAAGAGAGATACGACGGTTTCCTTGATCGCGCGTATTGAAAATGTGGTCAGCGTTGTTGAACTCTCTATGGCGTTTTAGTACAGGGAAAATCTAAACCGCTCAAACCGAAATTACAAGCATGTAGCTCTTTTGCAATATTTTCTCTGATTCTTGGTTCTGTGTAAAAATAAAGATATCAATGTCAAGCAATTGTCTTGGTATTTCCAACCATGAATATTTCTAGCAATAAACATCTTGTAATGCTTGGAACAAAAAGTGGCAATTATAGTAAACTTTGAAGTCGATGTTCTCTGAAATGATTTTCGCACTGTCGTATCGCGATACAACGGTTCGAATGACCGCCGACGAATTAGTGCACATTTCAAGCAATTTCAAATAATTCTTACCAAAAAATCCTAATGAGGTTTTTTTCAGTTGATACCTAAGGTTTAACCAGATTTTGATACTTTGATCATTAATAAATCAATAATGACTACTACAATTTACTAATTTTCTTCTCCTAAATGGTATTTACGGTGATGCAATATACACTCTTAAAGTCTCTTCCCAATAAACATGCTATTAAAGAAATGCTGTTTTTCGTTGCCTGATGTTTAAACATTTATCATCCCAAAGGGGCTTACCGCTTGACCGTGTTCTCTTCTGGATCATGTCACAGGGTCCTCCACCTTCTATCGTCCAAGCACAGACGGTAAAATTAAACATAGTGTAATGTGGCAGCTTGACAAATTCAAAAGTGGTCTCCGTTTGGTTACCAGACTCTGTCCTAGGATTGTCTGATTCCTCTTCAAGTACTTCCATCAAGATGTAACTGTAAAATATGTTACCATGTCTGCTACCACATGGAGGCGGACCGCAGGTACATAATAGTTGTTGCTTTTTGGAGTTATCACAGACCATATAACTTGGGGCATCTGTTGGAACTACAATACCAATGCAATAACGGTTGAGTATTCTTATGGACAGTGTGTGTTCTGTCTTCAATCAAATACGTGACACATTTTGATTACAATAACGTCAAAACTCGGTGGAATGGAAGCTTACATAAAAGTAACTGCATTAACTTGACATAAGAGTGCCCTTTGTTCTTGTACATGATCAGGAACCTTTTGCTACAAATATATGTCTAATCTGTACAATTACATCCCAGACTTTTGTTTTAAATTGACAGCGACCTCTGACGCATTGAACATGAATTAATGCAAGAAACGAAAGGACTGTTCTTACTTGCGCGTTGGAACGAGAACAGGGGTTGTTGGGGGGGGGGGGGGTGGATGTATACCACCATCTCTACAGCGTGTCTAAAAAATGTGCAAGTGAAAGCACCATCGTTGGGGATTAGACAATAATGTTGCGACATGATGCTCAAATCAACGTCAAGGCACAGCCTTAGCTTTCAAATGCCGTTTTTTTTTCAAAATTGGGCCACTTTTATTAAGGACTCGGACGGACGGGTGTACGTGTTCTAAATCAATGACAACGTCAAGTTAGTCAGGAGTTAATCCATTAAGTCAAATTTATGAAAACTCTTTTGTGCCACTTGTTAGAAAATTCAGTTACACGTTAAATCAAAATACCTGTCCAGTACAGGTGATATGAACATTCTTGTGTGATGTCGTGTGAGCACGGTTCTACAGTGTGGTACAAGACGATAAACCTCACCTTTACCTTTACCTTTGTAGGAATATAATTAATGTCTTAGCAATTGGACAGTATTTAATTGTATTGATCGTGAATATGTGACGCTATCGTAGATTTACTCTACAGTCCTCTTCCCTAGTAAAAATGGCACAATTGTGATTTTATGCATTCGTTGTTAACTAAACACATCTCGAGATTAAACAAGCAAATTGAACAAAACAAACGTCATTTGAAAACTGATACTGTGCCATTGACGTTGATGTATCATGTCACAACATTTTTGTCTAATTTACCCCCGAAAGGAGCTTTTTACTTGCACAATTTTTTGGAGACACGCTGTATGCAGCAGGTGTCAAATACAATGGGAATACATTATGAAACCCATTTTCCATCTATTGACCCCAAAACATGAAAATGCCAAGAGAAGCATTTATTAGATCTAAATGTGTGTTTTTTTTAAATAAGTCTTAATAATGGTTCATTTAGTGATGTGTAACATTGGTCAAGTAAGAACACTTTGCTCTTCTATTTTTCACCTGGATTCTAATTTATCAATTTATACAATTTTTATGGACCTTTTAACACTGAATATCTTTTTGTTTTGGTACGGTCTTAATTAATCAATACGCCCAAACCCTGGAAGTATTGCCCCAAATGTGACAAGTTACTACCAGGACCTTTAACTTCGATTCAAAAGAATACACAACTCTTGAAATGCTGCCCACTGTTCGACATTTTGTTTCCTTCTATCTATCTGGACCAATAAATTCCATACTGCCTCTCATGCAGGTACTGCATTTTAAATTACTGTACTTACTAGTTTGTGACGTATTCACAATTACGTCAGAGATATTTTCTGCCCAGAAATCATCGGCTATGGCTAGAACAGTAAATTCGTAAGTTGAAAATGCGTGTAAATCCGAATACACGACAGTAGTGTCAGGTCTAATTTCCCAAGTAATATTGCCCTCTGCGCTGTCACTGTCCAGGTCACGCAGTAAAAGCCGACGTGTAATGTTGTAGATTATTTTGCAATTAGGACTTGTTGATTCACTCCATTTAAGGGAAATTTGGTTAGAGGAGGTTGAGTTCACACTTAGGTTATCAACTGGAGACGGAGCTGCAAGTATAAAAAACAAAAACAAAAACAATCAGACATACAATTGAAGATTGTTTGCTTGATCGGCTTAACCAAATAAGGTGATCGACCCAATCTCCATAAACGCATTAATTGCGGCATGCTACATTAAATTAAGTTAAATTGTAGGTGCAGTTATAGCTATCAAAGATAAGTTCAAATAATGGAGAGTTACCCCAAAGCACTGTGGATAAACTAGAAAATGGCTTCGACTTGACTCTTAACTCTCATGGCCCTCTTTTAATCAAATATTGATTTTGCTCATTGCTAATCCCACAAACAATAGGTTGGCCTGTTGTCATTGACTTGTGCAGATTTGCGAAGTTATCCACCTAGCGGATGTGTAGTCATACGGAGAGAATTAACTAAGGGTAAAATAATTTTTAAGTCTAGTTGTAAAGATTGTAAAAATCGTCTCTCTTACAAAAGAACACAATCGTTACACACCGCCCGTATTGTGATATTCATTTCTCTAAATATTTATTTAATACTGCATCGGGCTTGAAAAAGTTTAGAAGTCAAAAGATTTCACGTTGAATAGTTAAAGTTACCATGCAAAATCAGCATCACTTTCGAATATTAGAAGATAAACAATTCGTTGCTATCAGATTTTACTTCTTTCCATGTGTATTGAAATAAATGTACATGTATTTTTTTAATTTAGATTTAGATTATTCATGTCCATCATAAATAAACACAAATACACACATAGATACATCAAAGTAAAACACAAACATTTATAGAAACAAGTATACGCAATTCAGACATGATAAGAAACAAAATTGAGTTTAACAAAAAGAAGGCATACATGCATGAACACTTAATTATCTTTTACGTAAACTAATTCGAACAAAGTCAAAACAATTTATAATAAACATACGAGGAAATAGACGATTGACGAAAATGGCACGTCCTCTGAAAACGTGAAACGAAGAGATAGCAAACTGGCATGCTTTAATTAGTGGTGTAATGAGCAAAATCTTTTAGCGACCGGAAACGAACATATAAAAAGTATATCAATATAAGTCTCTCTTTACCATGATCACATTTCAATTCTGACGTCAGTGGCTTTAAAGGTAAATGACATGATTAGGTGTAGTCCTCAGCTTGGGTTAAAAACTATTTTAGAATCAAGTAAACTATGCAGGGATTCTACTGTGAAAATTTTGTATTCAAAAGTTTACTCATTTTAACACAATGTCCATCAGTATGCAAATTTGTAGTGTAGCCTTCTATGGGGATTAAATCTATCGGGACCCGATAAGATTAAATTGTCGTCCTGTCCATGCTTGATTCTCCTCAATTAAACAAACTGAAGACAAATTCTTCCAGCCAGGAGATCCACTCTAGCTGGTGTACATTTGGTTTATCTTTCAACCAGTTTGGTTCTAAAGGCATTATTTATTTCTCCCAATTATGTCACTGAGCTATGACATACATCAACGGGCACTCCATTTTTGTCTATCAATGCAGAAGGTACTCACGGATTGCATCTGTCTTTGGCACAACTTGACTTTCGGGACCCGGTAATTGGACCGAATTGATGACGAATATAATAAAGGAGTAATTGGTGCAAGGTTCCAAGTTGTCCACCGTGTGGATATTTTGATCGCTACCGAAGGGGATTGTTGTTTGCTCGTTTGAGTCAAGTATTGACCAATACGTCATATTGAAACTGTATGAAGACGAATCACACTGAAGCCACGTCACTGAAGGCTCTGACACCTGAAGAAATGCGAAAATAGCACAGCATTTAAATTAATACATTCACTGACAATCACAAAACGACAGTCGGGGAAAGAAAACATCTTGATTTTAGAACAAACATAACAGTATACATTAACGTCGTATGAACCGAAGTGTAAAATGGGGGGAAAATGAATGTGTTATGATGATGGAACCACATTCTTTTAAATGAAGTAGTCATTAGTTTGGAAGTTGGGTCACCATTCAAGCACTTGTACTACACAGATGCGAACCTTCATATTTGTACATCTTGAATTTACACGTTAGCAAGCCAGGTAGGCCTATTACTAGTACATGTTTAAGACAATTTGTCATCTTTATTTTAGTGCTTATTACAGACGGTTGGGTAATATCCAAATGAGCCCCTTTTTTACGGGGGAGGGGTATGCATTTTTCCTACTCTACAATCATTTTCGATGTTTTCGTCTAACTTCAAGCTGCGTATGGAAAAAAAAAATCTTTGTTTTCAAACCACTGACAGTACTTGGAACAGCTGCTAATATCCATACAAAAAAGAAAGAAAGAAGTGGTTTACCTCCCATTGAATTGTAATACTATCGATGCCATTGACGACTGCCGATGTAGTTGGTGCCAAAACTGGTGCTGTAGATGCATTTTGAGATATAAATTCATTAACCTCATATTTCATGCCATTTAATTAAAATGATACACTCTATAATACCACTTTAGATTTATAAGTATTTTTTTTAGTTAACATGTTGTCAATCAAAGTCATTCGAAGTGGATATACATATGGATAACTCATTTAGTTTTGCAATTTTAAATAAATTAATGAAATCCCATGAATAAGGAGCGAGCACCTACGAACAGAGAACAGGATATAAGAGATTTTAAGTCGAATTCATTTTGAGATGGATTGAATACGGTTTTGTAAAGAAAACATTTGGATAAGTCAAAAATATTAATAAGTTGAGCTTTACCTTCGTGTATATGCTACCACGGAAACTTGTGAAAATAAATCCCTTTCACACAGTCTCACGACCCCTCGAGTGGCCGTGAAAACTTTCCACAGAAGTCCACGGAGAATACCCCTAACACGGATACGAATTCTTCCCACGGACTGGCGATCCGTGTAAGCGTGATACAGACTTTTTAGAGGCAGTTAACTCCGTGAGAAGTCTGCTGTAGCAGTTATCACGGAACGTGTCTCTACGGTCATGTAATACGTCTTCACTCTAGTTAGCTCTCTTACGGACTTACCACCGACCTAAACCCTCCTAAAGAAAGCAGTTCAAGGGATTATCATCGTCATTCGCGATGACATTTATACATGTATATACATGTATATATGATTTTTTTTTTTGCAGTTATTTCATGCTACATAATTCATTTGATTGTTTGCATCACGTCTCCTTAGTTGATATACATGCATATTTATTAGATGATTGCAAAACTTCAAATTTTCGACAAGAAAATTGCAAATATAAGACAATTGCACAAATACCGATACATTTTGACTTTCATTCTAGACAGCTCAATTTGCGATCAAGACGTTTTCGGGAGCCATATGAAACCGTTTACCCAGGGCAAGAAAATAGTTGAACCCATCGGCCGCTCAACACTAAATGAAGCAAACATAATATGTTTGGTAGTTCGTGGTTAATATTAATTCTTCACATCATATTTTCAAACCCAGCACAATAATATCGACTTCAGTGAGTAAGTGGGATTACTGGGATTTACTTTCTAAGACGTTTGTGTTGACGTTTGGATAATAAATGACTGTAGTTTCTACAATAAGTGTCAAGTTTTCATATCTAACTCGGAGTCCCTATTTGTAGATGTTTTATCATACTGCAAAATAATGGAGAACAGATAAATACAGCGGTAAGAGAAGGTGGGGGGAGGAGAAAGAAGGAAAGAGAGAGGAGAGAGAGAGAGAGAGAGGGGGGGGCGGGGTATGAAAGACGGGGAGATAGTGGGTAGGGAGAAACTTACGCCCACAAGGAGTCGAATCTCTTACGGGAGCTGTTTTTATGCCAGCTACCTGTTGACCATCTACTTCTCGCACGGCACTGACAAAGAAGTCGTATTTCTAAACCCAAAGAGACCCGTAACGTTAGCAGTACTGTCTCCATCGACCACGAATGGCTCCTGAGATACACCACGGTTATCCTCACTGTCTGTCCAATTGTAAGTGACTTGATATGAGTGTACGGGGCCATTCCCGTAGTCATAACCGTCTGTCCAGGCGTTCCATACAATTGTGACAGATTCGTACGTAGTCTCATCAGATTCTATCCATGGGGTGCCGAGAAGACTAGGAAGTGCTATTCAAATGGATCAAATGTACAAACTCTGAGCAGTTGTATTACTTACACTTTTAATCGGTACAAAAAAGGCCGTCCCTAAACTGCAAGTCATCTTCCCTACACTGCTGGCTGTTGTTCCTCAGATAATAATTTAGAATATAAAGTGACATACTTGACTATCAAATAGAATATACAACTCGTGTGTGAATCTTCGGCATTCCTTTCTATCGACAAGGAATGCCGTTCACAAAACAATTGAAAAATACGAAAACATGTTTTTTTTTTTTAGTTATCAGAGGCATGGAATATTCTCCAGGGAATCCAAGGGTTTGGAGAAGGGTGCAATTTGCCATACCATTTTCCCTTATTGCGATATGTAGTGGTTCTTCTTTGTATGCCTGATCTTTATGTTGCTTAATTACTGAGTTTTCTTAATTTTCCATATTGTATAGGTTCAAAGTCACCAAGATTTACTAAATTTTTCATCTGATTTTCACCACTCATTCGTGAATTTATCTACATATGAATTCAATAATGGAATATTTTTGCTGTATATGCCTTCAAAAACATTTGATTTTTTCTGATTCATTTTGGTATTGCATGAAGAAATAAAAGACGGACGGAATGACAAAATACAGGGCGATACATTATTATGATTTAATGATTATCTATTAATGCTTGAAAGTAGGCCTAGAACTAAATCACGAGTTCCACTGTGGCGTTTTTATGAGCGAAATCCCAACGAAGTTTGGCACGAATGATACTTTACAAAAAGACCAAGGCTTTCCAGATATTCTTGAGGAACAAACTAAGAAGGAAATATTTATGAATTCACTTGATACTGTCTACGACTAAGTAAACTCGACGCAGAAAGATTTAAGTTACATTAATTTGGCAAAAACGAAAGGCATGGGAATGGGTTGATGTTGGACAGAAGCTCAAGCAATTAAGATCGGACCTTTAGAATCCTTTCAGAAGGGTTTTAATGTTGCGACACAAAGATTATGTGCACCACTCCTTAAGAAAAACAAAACCGATAATGCAATGGAAGTGGGACTGTAATTTGTGTGTTAACATGACAAGACATATACATGCAAAAATAAGAGATTGGGAAAATAAGGTAAATTATGAGTATACTAAATTTGTGCACATGAACATTCTACTAATTTGCGAATCTTTATGGTAAAAAAAAAAACGGTTTACAATTTTTAAACAACCATGGAATCCGTCTTTTAAACAACATTGGTTAAGATATGAACAACGCTGTTCAAACTTAACCAATATTGTTTAAAAGACGGATTTCACAATCACTAGTATGTTAAAAAAAACACTGTTGTTGGAGTGATAGGCTTAAAGATTGTGTCATTCATTGCACGTCAAAAAACACCTAAATGAATGAAATCAGCTGAAATCATATCCAATGTGAAATAATATGAATAAACACCTCTCATAGAGACTTGGGGTAAAATATTGAGTTTTGGTGAAAATCTGGACGGTTAAAATTCATCCTTTTTCAAATTACTCGGAAGCAATTTCAAAAAATCCGCGACGTCAAACGTGCACGTGCCGCTCCAAAATTGTCCGATCAGCCGTTAGCCAAAGGTCGTGCGGAGGTTAGCCGTTTAACCAATCAGTGCGCTCCACTGGTCTTGCGACGATACACATAACCACGATTCGTAATTGGAGCAAAATTGAAACTCACAGAAAGAACAACATTCTGGTAACATGTCATTTGTTTTTCTCATAAAACAACAAATTCATGACGTATGGATCTCAAACTTTCAACACACCATTTGTAAGTACTAAACTACCGTTTGGTATTGATAATGAAGGGAAGTAATGGACTTGCACATCCCTGACACAATCTTTAAACAGCGGTAAACAGTTGTTTAAAATTATCTAAACGGCGCTTTTACTATGCAATTTCTAACGGAATTAATGCATGATTTTAAATTGCCTACATTGCGATCCTTACTCTATACTGAGGTAGCCCCTTTATTTTAGGGAATAACATCAACATTATCCGAACACAATGTCTATGCATGGAAGGTTGAGAATCATCTAACAACGAAATCCATTAAAAACATTTTTGATTTAAAGCAGTCCATTTTAAAAGAAATAATGGCATATATTTTTTCATCAACAAACCAACAATCTTCATTGCTTTTTAAATTACACCCTTAAAATTGTAAGCTCGTACCCTGGAAACAATATAACGTAACATGGACCATACGATGGCTAAGTGTACGAAGTAATAATAATGGGTATTTATATTGCGCACATATTGCCTCCGAGATTCTGGAAATCCCATAGAGTTAACACAGGGCACATCCGGTTCCCGTAACCAACGGGTTAAAAGAGTGCTGAAGGTGCTGTATACAACACTTTGTATAATGTATAAAGTAAATCCAATCTAATCAAGTTAAAAAAGTACTGTACAGATTAACTTGTGTACTAGTATACATGTGTGGTATTTGAGGTGAATCAATTTAAGTTGCTTTAAATTACGGGAATAAATCCCCTGAACGTGGAACTAGTAATATTAATGAAGATTTCCTTCGGTCCGTTCGTAACGTTCATAACATTACATGAAATGTTGAACGTCTAACAGATCCAGGGGCGTCGAACCATTTTTCGGAATGGGGGGAAATAGTAAAAAAAAAATGTTAACAATTTTCGATGCGCTCCGCTATTTGTTTAATAGTATTTTATGCTAAGTCTAGTGGTTTTGTAGTACTTTCTTGCATTACATATTATGAATTGCTCAAGTTGTCAGTATCATGGGGGTGGGGGGGGCAAATCGACATATTTGCACCCAAATATTTTCATGGGGGGGGGGCGACTGCCCCCTTGCCACCCCAGGATCGACCCCCCTGAACAAACCTATAGTCCAACAGCTATCGGTTTAAATATATTCACTGAAATACAAATATTATATTTGTCAATTTTAAAAAAGAAAGAAAACCTTTTCAACAAATTCTTTTTGAGATTTCGATAAAGGTTGCTAAACGCACTGTATAAAGGTTACAGGTCATATTGCATACTTAGCGTAAGGAGTACCTGTTTCAATATTTTTTTATACACAAGAAGATAGCATACTACCAGTAGATGTACCTATATTTGTTAAATTAAGTATTATTTTAACATTTTCTTGCATTGATGTCTTACCATAACTTTTTATAAACTTACTTCTTATAAAATGAATCTGTACTTTTATTTTTCATCTTCCATTTATTTATCTATTTATCTATCAAACCTATCTTTTATCTATCTATCTATCTATCTATCTATCTATCTATCTATCTATCCATCTATCTATATATCTATGCATCTACTTGTCTGTCTCGCTAGTGTGTAAATGTGCGAGCATAGAATGTGTGTCTGTAGAGAATCACACAATGACATGAGAAATCTTGTTTATAAGTATGCATATATAGTTCATATGAATTGTATTCTTGTACAATATCCTACCTTGTTGACAATCGCTTCCTGCCCATCCCTCAGCACACTGTGATCCGTTGTCGCATTGACCTGTCCACCTGTCGCATGACACCCCATTCACACAATGACATGGATACGTGCACAGTCTTCCGAAATATCCCGCTTCACATGACTTGCTCTCTTTTAATTCTTGACGAGAAAATGTATAGAGTTCAAAATTAAGTTTGGACTTCTTGCGATTCTGATAAAACGGGTACTTTCCGACAGGGCACATTTTCAACACTCGCAGCGATACCACCACAACTACGTCTGCATTTACTACCTATGTTCAAGCGCGATAATTACTAATGCAAGCGTGCACTCGCGTACATGAACACTTACGCACTCAAATAAATACATGTATAGCGTTATTTGCCATACCGAACAACACTTGAAATTATTTTTTTGCTATCAAACTGTGCATGACAAACGCAAGGATTAAGCTTATCGTTTGCCGACAAGACGGTAACAAATGGCAGAGTTAGTGAATGAAATCCCTCTGTAAGAAATCAAATAATACTTCGCAATTTGGGAATAAAATGGAATAGAAATATAAAACTCAACGATTCAAAGACAGAGCAGTCACATATTTAATTTATTGAACTAAAAGTACTGACACAAAACAGAATTGTATCTGCATAAACCAGCCAATAAATCGTGTTTTTGCGTAAACTTCTATAGAGTTTGGTGATTATGTTTTTCACACTGTTTTTTCCTGACAGTTCACTAAACTCCACACAATGATTCCTTACGAACATGGACTTGCAATGCAATTACTGTTCTTCTTTTCTCATTTGATTTCAATTTCAATATATTTCTGCGTCATTTCAAATAATACAATAACCATACTAATTAATACAAATAATGATTCACATTTCGATGTATATTGAAATACAAAATTGCATGATACGATATTGAGAAAACATATTCACTTTCAAAATATCCCAAAGTTGGAAATGCAGGGGACCGCCATCTTTATCAATAACTTGATTTGATTGCGGCTTCATACCGAGTAACAAGAGTATTCTGGCTGTATATATTGTTAAGGCGTTTAAGAATATTGCCATGAATCAATACATTCCAAATTTTAATGCGAATTGACATCAAGCAAGTTTTGTTCACGTGACTCATACACGTATTGTTAAAACAATACAAACATCGTTACTTTTAAAACTGGAATATTCGCTTATCCTGACATTTACGTTGATAGTACAATGCTTGTATATTTTCCCTAATATAAGTTTTTTTACAGTGTCAGTTAGGCCGCCAAAGATTTTCATTTCAGAAATCTTTTTTTTTTAATCTATCAATAATATTAATAATACACACGCGCGCGCGGGCATGCGCACCATGTCACAATTTAGTAGACTTTGTGCACACCGTATACACAGTCATGCATGTACATGCATATACAAACATATACACAGAAACATAACAAACACATGGACTAAGCCACACACGTCAAAAATCTACACATTCGTACATTACGCCGCACTCTCCTTTCACATCTTACTGTTTGATTTTATTTCATCTGTTAATCAATGGGTCATCTAATCAATCAATCAATCAATCAATCAATCAATCAATCAATCAATATTATTCTTAAATTACCATTAACAAGTATAGGCTAAATTCAAACATAAGTTTACAGAATTACGGAATTATGCCTTTTTAGAAAAGCAAAAGTACACAGCATGAAGACTAACTAACCTTGGCAGTAATGTCCAGTGTATTCACTGTTACAAGATCCTGATACACAACCTGTGTCAGACGCACAGTTTGCTTGGTCACAGTGGCACTCGATTTCACAGTTGGCACCAAAAAAATCACCAGAACACTCTAATTTAAAAGCAAAGAATGTTATGTATTTTTAACTTTTATCATACATATTATTGATATAATAATAATAATAATAATAATAATAATAATAATAATAATACTACTACTACTAATTATTATTATTATTATCATCATCATCATCATTAGTATTATTAATAATAATAAGCGATCATGCATTCATTTATATATTTTTTAAACAGAAATCAACAATGCGAGATGTCAGTGTGAAGACGTGCCCTACAATGACTCATAAAACATATCAAAATTGTGCATTTCCCATGAAATGAAAACGGCTTCGCCACTGGGTACGCTTTCCCATATTTTGATGGATGGAATACAGAAAGATATTGCTTGAAGTAGTATGACATTAGAAAGAAATACATGCCTTACGCCCATAACAATGATTTCATGAGCGGATTACAATCGAAACCAATTATTGATGTCAATTACAGCGACGGTATTCAACCTTACTGTATATTATACAAATTCTACCAATTTCCAACTTGCAATATGCGCCTGGCGTTGACTACAACTATTAATCCAAAAAAAAAATAATAATAATAAAGAAATATACTTCTCTCAGTTTGTATATACATGTATTTCTTTGCCGCATTGATAAACGCACCTTTCTGGAAGGAATATCTTTTCTATTGCTACAAACGTTTGCGTTTATAGGAATCAGTGTTGTGGGTCTCGAGGTCGGTCTCGAGGCCACAAAATCGTCCTCGGCCTCGTCCTCGAGGACAGAGGTTAATCCTCGGCCGCGTCCTCGGCCTCGGATGCAATCCTCGGGTCAAGACCGGTCGAGGCCGGGTCGAGGCCGGGAGAATTTTAGGAAGTGCAAATGCCGAATGTTGTCAGTTTCTCAAAAATAAAATATTATTGAAACTAATAGAGAGAAAAGTTTAAAAACACTATAATTTCACAACTTGGATGCTTTCTTTAATGAACAGTTGCCAAACGATATCTGGATTTATCTATGTTCCAAGTGTTTTTATTACACCATGTTTAAATAAATAATCAACTTATGTGAAGGGATAAGCTTCTTTTGTTTTTACTCAATTATCACGTCTTTGCTTTGTCACAGCATCTTAAAAGGGCATTTTAACATTGTTACAAAACTTTTCAGGTGGTCGGGGGAAAGTATTTTATCCATATTGATCTTTATATCATTACTGTTTCCACGCCTGTTTCTTGGGATGAAGCAATTTACCCTTTTAGGACCGTGGACGGATATACTCGTCAACAGAATTCTAGACTCATAAAACCACGAACGAATATACTCGTTAATCTGCTCGTCATCGCAAGACAAAAGAGTACAACAACATGAAATTTTAAACGTAACATTTCTCTGGCTGTATTATAATATATTAAAAAGCAAATTGCAGTAATCGAAAGAGAAAATGTCATATTTTATAGCTACATGTAATGTTTCAAAGTGATAAGAATTTCACTTTTCATCAAACTAGAGTGAAAACTTTGACTTTGCCTCAGGCTTTCGGATTGTTTTGAAATCAAATTGTTTGTAGACTCCCAGACAATTTGATTTCAAAACAATCCGAAACCTGAGGCAAAGTCAAAGAAATCTAGTCGTCCTCACAGGGTTAATAATTATGGTTAATGGGTAAGTGGTTATGTTTGAGTGTGTGTGTGTGTATATGGACTATATGAGTGTACATGTATATGCAATGTATATGTATATGAGCATATATGTTTTTCATGGAGGTGTGGAAAAATAATACATAACCAAAGCAAAGAGCATCACTGGGCAAAGAAATGACAGGTACAGCGTGTCCCAGAAAAAAATGTCCCTCTCGTAGACAAGAGAATAATTACCAAAATATGGTTTTATACTCAATTAAGTTTACATATTTAGAAAGCTCATCTTATTTTCTAACTTCGGTGAAAATATCAGTGGTCTCGCTTCATTGGTTTTGAATACACAGTCCATTATGTAACAGCAGTGCTTTTCAGTCCATTCCAAGTTTGCAGTGCTTCAATGCATCAACCTGAATGGTAAGCAAGTGTAAGGATGTGCAGGAAAACAAAAAAAGGTTTACAAGCTGGACATTGAAGGACAAACTTTAAATGGAACACACCCTATCAAAGCAAACATGACCAGTGGAACTGAATTTCGATTAGTATTCATTTTAAAAAGTGAATGAACTTGACTTTAGTTACTTAATAACAAGAACACAGTCATTGACATGAAAGTGAAGCATGGGATCATGCATGGCATGTCTGAAGTGTGCATTTGTTTTTAGTAAACTTGGAATGGGCCAGAAAGCACTGCTGTTACATAAGAGCCTGTATATTCAAAACCAATGAGGCGAGACCTTTGACATTTCTACAGGAACTACAAAATTAAATGGGCTTTTTAAATATGTAAACTTAATTGAGTGTAAAACTTGATTTTGGTAATTATTCTGTTGTCTACAAGAGGGACTTTTTTCTGGGACACGCTGTATTTAGGGTCCCTTTGAAATTTGTGGTATTTGCCATCAAATAATATCATAATATTTGGCCATGGCTGGCCTTTTCCTGGCTCTCCGGCCTCGGCCGGCCTTGTATTGGAATATTCAGCCTCGGTCTGGCCTCGACCCTTCCGGCCTTGGCCTTGTTCTTGTCCTCGGGTGGGTCGGCCTTGGCCTCGTCCTTGGCCTTGTCCTTGGCCTCGGACACAACACTGATAGGAATGATAACTAATTGAAGAGTGAGAATTAATACGTTATTACTTACGATTATAAATGAAAACGGCCAACATGTCTTCAACACTCTATTCAACTATATATAATGCACATTGGGAGATCCAAACTGTGACTTACAAAAATCAACGTTATGACCCATTGTATTGCCAGTTGATATGATCGATTTTTCTTGCCATTAAAGTATTTGTGGACATTTTTATAATGTAACCTACTTCATGTTATATACCTAAAAGAAAGCACAACTAAAAACATGAAAACATCTTTTATGTTTAGTTTTTAAAATTATCTCTTGAAACAATATGGAGATCATGTTCAACATAATAAAGACATTAAAACAGTTCATTTAAATGCATTAAAACAATAATCTAATCTACATTGACCTTTCAAATTATATGTCTAAAGCGTAAAAAAAAAGAATTATGCAAGTTGATGAATGAAGATTAAGGAGTCATGGAAAACAAATATACATATACATACGGGTGGTGCACCTGTCACCATGGTAACCAGCAATACAGGATGTTCCAACAGGATCAGGAGGAGAAAACAGTTTATCCCGACAAGTCTTCGGACTGTTTTTGCTACACCTAATAACACACTCTCTCGACCAATAATTTTCGCCACACGCTGGAAAAAAATATACAAGTACGTCCGTTATTTGCGAATACGTTTTTAGTGCAAGTCAAGAGTAATATACATGGCACATGGCGTAAGCCATTATGATCCAGATAATTTTGAACATAAAACATTTTTACGTGAACTTACTCTGGTAAACACCAATTTATGCATGCACATCAAAGATGTCGGAGGCATTTTGTTTTCGGGTCGTCCGTCCATTAGCCTACCCGTTCTCGTTACCGTAATAATTCAAGAACCGGTGACTTGATTTTATTGCAACTAGGGCAAACTATGTACTACAATGCAGTAATGAATTTATTTGATTTTGGAGTTGACAGGTCAAATGACAAAGGTAATAATGACCTAATGGATGCCTAATTTGGGCTCATTACATACTTAAAGCGCACCAATATCCTAAAAATTAAATTTGTGTACAACTAGAATACACTACAAATAACTGCAATTATGGCAATTCATTTGTCTTAGCCCGTGAAGAAATCCATATTTTAATAAATCAGATCATAATGTGAACAAAATTCCGAAACTTGTGCTCTGCACGTTGAAATTCTGCCCCGTAAGCATCGAGTTTTATGCGTGAAAATTCTGGCTATACGTGTACGTTTTGGCTTCATTATCGAAGTTCAATATCGATAATGATCGATACACTGGGTGTGCGTGTTAATGATTAAAACGTAGGCGGACAAATGATCGATGGTGCGATCGATCGATTGATAGAATCGGTAGATTGAATAGTCTATTGCCAAGTCGTATTTATTTATTTATACATGCCACAAAATGTATTCTAAGTATATAGTGAACAAATTATCCAGGGTATTGGTACACGTTAAAAACGGCTGATCATTATTTCAATATAATGTGGGTCACGTATGTATTATGACTCGAACTGTCTCGCCCACCCGCAGTTGAAGGCGAGACTGATGGATCTAAATGGCGTCCGTCCGTCATCTGTCATCCGTCACAAAGGTTAAAGTTACCTTCAAGCTCTCGGATGAATCATAACTTGGCAATTGTTGCTGCAGTGGCAACCGACCTTGTGTGATAGATGTACTTTGAGTACCTTTCAGTTGCGGTGCAGTTTGACGTCACTTGTTGAGGTCGAAGGTAATTTGAGGTCATAAGTTTTTCAAATATCAAAGTTTACCTGCAAGACTCTCTTATGACAATAACTTCCCATCCATTGCTTGGATTACAGCGAAAGTTGTGTCATAGACGAACTGGGGATAGAGTCATGTTATTTTGCCGTCGGAGGTCACGTGGTAAGGTTAGAGGTTATTTGAAGTCATATGAAAAAGTTTACCTGTAAAACCTCATATACTCATTTGTTGCTGCTATAATAACCAAACTTGGGTGATAGATGCACTTGGAGTATATTCATGTTATCGTGCGTTTGGAGGTGATCCCGTTAGGTCATTTGTTATTTTAGGTCAAAAATCAAAGTTTACCTGCAAGATTCTGTCATGACAAATAACGTTGCAA
This sequence comes from Eucidaris tribuloides, assembly GCA_001188425.1. NCBI lineage: Eukaryota > Metazoa > Echinodermata > Echinoidea > Cidaroida > Cidaridae > Eucidaris > Eucidaris tribuloides. Next base: position 36,713 of record JZLH01S0630342.1, on the reverse strand, counting down.
CCGTCACTCCCTTTTCAACCAAACCAAATTGGTTGCATATAAACTTGGGTTACCTTCATTTATACTCCTGTCGGAGGTCATTATGGTATGGTCGATAGTCATTTGAGGGTTTTATGTTAGAGACACAAGTGGTCAGGTCACAAATTGAGAATTTTAGAATACAGTAGGTATTTCTTGTCGAAAGTGGTAAATTGAGTGTTTTAGGGTATTTGGGGAATGCTGAATCCACAAAAGACTGTTAACAGTTCCACTTTCGCCATTTTGGCATTCAAAAACAAAACAAAAACAAAAACAAACAAAAATGGTTGCCATATTCATATAATTTCGCTATAACTTGGATTCTGAGCATCATAGAAGGATAAAACATTTTACAATACAATGCGACACATAAAAACAACAATTATTCAGTGAAGGGGTCAATGAGAAGGCATAAAAGCCTTATTATGAAATTAAACCCCTAAAATGAAACCACACCTTTAATTAATATCATATTTCATCATAATTTGAAGAATGACAAATGAAACATACACACACATAGACAGGTTTTTTTTTTTTTTTAGTCTACTCAATTTTGTCGATGAAGGTGATTCTCTTTTGTTATTACGTTATATTTTCTTCATGTTTCATTCATTTTCTGTCTTGTTTGCCCCCGACGGGGCGCGTATATGTATTCAATACTGAGAAGACATAACTGGTTAAATTATGTTCAATGAGCAGTTTGTGCAGAAAAGGGGCATTGCATCTCATCTTAATGCCCCCATGGGGTAGCAAAATAAGTCCCTCCTACTGTTTGCCCCACTACCCCCTTCCATATTTCACGTAAAGGCAAAAAAATGTCATTTTTAAGTTAAATGTACCTTCTGGTGGTTTGTGCCAACATTGAGTGAAGTGGAACTTTTTGAAATAAGTACTTCACTGAAGATGATATTCTTTTCTTGTTTTATTTTATGTATTTCTGCCCCTAACGCACATTGGAGACTAAAGAGAATACTTTCAACGAAGAGACACATTATGCGCCTAAAATGGACATTTGTCCTCTCACCCTAGTGCCCTGGGGGTGCCAAAAATTAAGCCCTCTCCATCTTTTTCCTTGAAAACATGGATCTATATTATGTGGTCTTAAAGCTATAAAAAAAGTGTACTTTGTGAGGAAATTTTCCGACTGTCGCTTTTTCTTCTCTTCAAAAAATAAAATAAAAATAAAATCAATTCTTAGGGAGTAGATTTCCCTTTTTACTTTGACAGAACTTCGCGTATTCGCATGTGCATCATGACTGTGTAATTCATAACGAACTAATTGTTTTATCATCTCTGCCCTCCTTAAAGTGTTTGCTCATTGATTTTTACGGATCCGTTTGATCTATATGTGACCTGTCACTATGATACTCTGATAAAGTCACACATTTTATGAAATTTGAAAATAAAAATAAAAATAATTTCGGTGAAAACAAAAATATTCATTTTTCAACTTGGAAAGGTCATTTCATTTTCATACTTTATCATAATAATTACGATATTTAACACATTTTATTTATCCATTTATTTATTTATTTATTTATTTATCTATTTACTTATTATTTATTTATTTTCATATTTCACATATCATGCATAATATAACAGAACAGAACATAACATAACATAACACATCATAACATTTACTTAATATAACACAACAACATATATAGCATAACATATCATAATGTAAGGTGACAATTACAGTTTTCATTTCATGAAAGAAATATAGAGTCAACATAAGAATAATTGTACCTGTACAGTATTTAGGTATCAATAATTGGTAAACATGACGGGGGAGATAAGGAATATGAAGGGGGCCTAGTTAAAAGCAAGCTTGTATTGTTTAGGTTCCCCTTAGAAAAAAAATAGATGATGACGTCTTATGAAAATGATTTGGGAATGAGGTGAACATATTATGATTGAATGTGAGAGATAGTTATTAATTACTGTTACGTTAACTCAGAGATATCAGATAACATTCCTTGTCTTTGGCTTGTATGACATTATCAGGGTATCGTGGATTCGTGGTGATGGGTCACATATGTTCTTCATCTTTTTAACCACTGCAAAAAAAATCTGAGCTGTAATTAGCGCCAGAATAGACTACGAAGCGAGTTTTACAACTTAAAATTTCCAATTTATCCAAACCGCTTGCTTGCGGAGAAGATATATTTCATATTTTAAAGATGATCGGAAATCCCCTTCAAAAAGGTTTTGCTCAAGTTACATTACCGCAAAGAAACAGCTTCTTCAAGCAGAAAAGTTTGATCTAGACAGATGTTCTTCATCTTTTTAAAAATTAACGATTTAAAAGTTTTCCCAAACCGTATGTGAATACATTTCACGTTTTAATAATCGGAACCCACTTCAAAAAGGTTTGTATTCAAGTTACATTGCCGCAAAAAAACACAACTTCAAGCAGAAACCGAATCTGATGGGGAAAATATCTGCATGCGCCAAATGCCCATTTTGACATATAAGTGCCATTTTCTGGCTTTGCCCCCCTAAACGAAAATACCAGAAGTAGTTAGAGTTTAATTTTCTTAAATGAAATATCTTTATGGTAGAAATAATTACTGTTGTTTCTGTGTATCTTTTACATTACAGTGACGTTAGTGACGATTGGTCGTTGAAGGGACTTCTTGTTCTTTTGTTATCTTTTGTTTTGTTTGAATTTGGAATTATGATATAATAAACTGGCTTAACACCCAACAGAACCGTACAGGACGTGCCTGACAGTCTGATTCTTTTGTGCTGAATGTTGTTCTGGATATACCCTCACACACACACACACACACACACACACACACACACACACACACACACACACACACACACACACACACACACACACACACACACACACACACACACACACACACACACTTACTCTTTTGTAGAAATTTATGTTCAGAAGTAACTCAAGAATCACCTCATTTGCAAAAGTAGCAGCTGAATGACAAAATTTCCTATAGGATTTTGCATGTACATGTATTAATTTCAGGAGAAATATAGTGCCAACTGAGTTTATGTTAGAAATGACATCAAACTTACGGCTTTATCTTAATGTTTGTTCTCTATTTTCACACAAGGTAATTTTTAATGTTTACTCTTTCATTTGACTAAATGTCAATACACATGACAAAAGACTTTGATTTATGCCCTTTACCACCTTAAAAATTGATCATCTTAAAATGAAACATCTTGCGGGTTTATACTATATTCCGCTCAGCCCCATATTTTTTCAGGGCTTCATTGTTAGACCTTATCAAAGACACTTAGGACATGGAGGATTATGAAGCTAACATTTTTTTTTATCTGCGGTCATTGTTCACTTGTGTCTATAAAGGCAAGGGATCTCTTTTGCATGCCTAAAAATTAACATTGTGTAAATACAATGGCATTTAGAGGAAATGCCATCTGGGAACATTTAGCAAAATATAGGAGCTGGAAACTCAGTTTTAGTGGAATTATAGTGACCGTTAGACTCAGATTTGAATTTTTTTCTCGCGAGAAAAAATTCCTACCATAGAAGGTACACTAAACGGCTGTTGTTTTTATTTTGCATTTTTTTAAAATTCTAGGCAATCACTGACCCCCAGATTTCACAGACATGCCCTTCATCAGTAGCCTAAGGGCATGGGTTATCTTTTCCTGGTCTGCGGGGATGTTTGCAAATGAGATTCATTGCCTTTAAAGTCATGTTTATATGTTCGGAGTTAACCCAAGTTTTAAAAATTCGGGGTTAACCCTAAGGTTTGTGAGCGTGTAGACAGCTTGGAGTTATGCAAATTTGGAGTTAACCCCAAGATAACTTCAACAATTAAACCCTAAGTTGTCTACACGTTCAGAGTTAACCCTTGGGTTAACTCGACGTTTCTGGTACTTAGAGTTAACCCTGGGGTTAGTGAGCGTGTAGACAGCTTGGAGTTATGCAAATTTGGAGTTAACCCCAAGATAGCCCGACAAATTAACCCTGAGAAATCTCAGGGTTTACTCCGAAAATTTGTTAGATAGCTCGAATCAGGCGCGGTTCTAGAGCAGAAGTTTTAGGGGGGCTACAGGGGGGCTTGACGGAAAGATGCGAGGGAGCGAAGCGACCGAGCGGGGGGAGGGTGTGGGAGGGGGGATACCCCCCTCCCACGGTAGGAACTTTTTGAAAGTACACATAGAAAAGACGTGATTCTGGGCATGGTAAATTAATATTTCAAAGGTATATTTTCTGAATATAATTAGGGATTATTTTCAAAAAGATTACAGGAAGTATGTGAAAACTGTAATTGGGCAGTGATAGAAGGAACGAAACCTGCGAACGGGGGAGAGTGTCCCCCCTCCCACGGTAGGAACTTTTTGAAAATACGCATAGAAAAGACGTGATTCTAGGCATGGTAAACTCCTATTTTTGAAGGTATATTTTATAAAGATGGATTGCAGTTAGGATTTCAAAAAGTTGTAGGCCTACAGGAAGTATGTGGTAAGCTGTATGTGCGTAATCATACTAGCGAGAGAGCGAAGCGACCGAGCGGGAGGAGTGTGTGTTTGAGGGGGGGCCCTCCCACTGAGAATAATTTTTCAAAATACGAACAGAAAAAAGGTGTTTTTCTAGGCATGGTAAAATGATATTTTACAGGTATATTCACTGGGGTAGCCAGGATTTTTCAATAGGGGGCAGACGTGGAGGATCGACTAAGCGAACATACCCCCCCCCCCCCCCACACACTACACACAACACAAACACACACACAAACAAACAAAACGCACGGGTCGGTAGTACGGGTCATTTTGTTACTTCATTTTTTTAAATTCATTTGTTTTGGGATGGGGTAGAATTGGGATAGCTTTGGGGACGGTCTGGGAGGGGATTCCCCTGCCAGGGTAAGAAAAAACTGCATTTTCACCTTTAAAAATCTATATTTTTGGCTCCCTTTAGCGACAAATCAATCCGAATATTTCATCCACTTTCAATTTGTTATTCTGGCTAATTAGACAAACAATATTTGCATTTTTACCTTAAGCATGTATTGAAAGTTTTGCGCGCGTAGCGTGCCGAAAATTTTGACATTTTATTACCACGTCAATGAAAATATTGGGGCAAAGGTATTGTTTTGTTAAATTGAAAGAAAAATGATATGTTTAATAAGCAATGTAAGACACAACAAAACAATTAAACATACACAATATTCAATTTTGCGGAGCACCTCTCTTGAAAAATTGCCTACGCGCCGAAATTTTTGACACTTTAAAACACGTCAATGAAAATCTTTTGACAAATATATTGTTTTGCCCCCTCCCCCCAAAAAAACTGATAATTGAAGAATTATATGTTTAAAAAGCTGCGTAAGCACTGCAAAAACATTAATTGTATCATTACCACGCCAATGAAAATATTGGGGTAGACATACTGTGACATATCGTGTTGCTCCCCCACCCCCTCCAAAAAAAAATTGACAAATTGAAAAATAATATGTTTGACAGCACTACAAAACCATTACACCTACACAATGTTTTGTTTTTTTGTTCGCGCTTTGCGAGAAAAATTGTTAACATATGTATTACTGTACTGCAATTTTGCGCGCGTAGCGCGCCGAAAATGTTGACATTTTATTACCACGCTAATGAAAATATTGGGGCAAAGGTACTGTTTTGCTCCCCTCCCCTAAAAAATTGTTAAATTGAAAGAAAAATGATGTTTAACAAGCAATGTAAGACACTACAAAACCATTAAACCTACACAATGTTTTGGGTTTTTGTTCGCGCTTTGCGAGAAAAATTGTTAACATATGTATTACTGTACTACAATTTTGCGCGCGAAGCGCGCCGGAAATGTTGACATTTTCCTTACTTTTGCCCCCTCCCCTACAAAAAAATTGACAAATTGAATCATTCTTAAAACGTAATGCAAGAATAGCGCAAGGAACTACGAAACCATTGAACTATTACACAATAATTAATTGTGTGGCACGCCTTTGCACGAAAAGTTGCTAGCTTATACTGCAATTTTGCGCATTGACAATTTTGACAATTCGTTTCCACGCCAATGAAAATATTGGCCCCCCTTATCCGAAAAATGGTTTGACGCACCTGCGTCTGTGTCGTGATTTTTCTGTGACTTTTATTTTATTCTTTTAATTTTTTTAGCTGCTGAATGGGGGGGGGGTGGATGGCCGTAGTATGTCCCCCTGGCTGCTCTAGTGGGTATATTTAATGAAGATTCACGATTTAAAAAAAAATGTTCAGGAAGTATGTGAAAAACTGTAATTAGGTATTTATACTTGAGGAGGACGGGTGTAGGATGGGGAACCCACGGCAAGAATGTTTTTGAAATACACGTAGCAAAGACATGTTTCTAATCACAGTAAATACATATTTTAAAGGTATATTTATGAAAATTATTATAAGGATTGTTGTGAGGATTTCAAGACGATGTACAGTAAGTAGACCTATGTGAAAAAATGTAAATAGGTAGTCGAGGGAGCGAAGCGACCGAGCAAGAGTAGGATTTTTTTTGGAAAATATGTGTTAAAAAGACGTGTTTCTGGGCATACATGTAGTAAATACGTATTTAAACATTTTCATTACGTCTTTCTATCAATATTGCATCTATGCTGGATCGCTTCAGTTTATATATTAATATCTTATTTTTTTTTTTTTTTTTCCGACATTTTTTTTTTTTTTGGGGGGGGGGGGCTCAAGCCCCCCAAAGCCCCCCCCCCCCGTAACTCGTGCCTGGCTCGATATCCAAAATAGCGGTACAGCTTTGCATCGCTCGCGAGCGTCTAAATGCGATAAGAGACACTTGAAAATGCCTCCAGAACTATATCAGTTAGGACATATCTGACTATACACTACCTGGAGTTTATATTGGCTGGAAGGATTTGTTCTGAATCTATTCACTTCAGGAGAATCAAGCATGGGTAAACCTGTATTGCATTATCTCGTGCCTCGATAGAAATTGATTAAATAGAAGCTACACAACACATTTGCATGTCACAGTGAATATAATGATATATAAATTCATTTAAAATGAGTCAACATTTGACCACTAGACTGTCACAACAGAATGCTTGCATAGTTTACTCGATTCTAGAATAGTTTAACCCCAAGTTGAGGACCACTTCCAATCGTGTTATTTACCTTTAAACAGTGTTGGAGGTCTCGAGACTGGTCTTGGTCTCGAGACCGGTCTCGAGACCAGTATGCTCTTTCTTGTTCTCGGTCTCGGTCTCGAACCCTCTGGTCTTGGTCTTGGTCTTGGTCTCGACCCTTCTGGTCTCGGATTTTTTGGCCGAGACCAGCCCGAGACCAGCAACTAATATGATGATTTTACATAAAAATCTTTATTATTGCACATGTACGAACTGCAATTTTGCGGCATGTATATACATGTAGGGCGTTGAACACGTTTTTCAATGCGTTTTTAAAGGCATTGTATAACAATGTTCCAGTTTAAAAAAATCTGAGCTACATGATTCCCCAGGCGACCAGTGTTTCTGATACGGTCAAAAATGAAGCCCTGCAAAAATTGCAGTTTAAAACGATCATTAAGTGCTTTTAAAAAGTGAAAATCATTGAGAGACCATTCCAGCTTTCCCCCATAGACTGCTGTGTTGCAGAATTTCCTATCGGCTGAGAATAATCAATGTGCCAATTTGTATCTGCATAACCAGTGACAGCGTAATTGTCCAAACTTATGTGTTTTAGGGTGTTTATTTGTCCATTCAATATGTCAGATAGCAAAGTTCGATAATTTTTTTTAATGAGTCTTCCACAGTGTTATATAGCGTCTTTAACACAAATCTTCTGCACATAATAAGGACCGGCAATGGTGGGTTCTCCTACGCAAATATATTCTGGTCGCTCCTCTTATACTAATTGAACACGGAGGTATGGAACAGAACAGAAGAAGAAGTATGGAATGAACATACAAACAGAGAAAAAAGTAATGGAAGAAAAAGTAACAAAGAAAGGCGGAAAGAAAGAAAAACGTAGAGATTGAAAGAATAGAAAGTCAAACAAAAGAAAGAAAACATAATAGGAAATGATAAAAGAAAGAAGGTCTACTGAAAACAAAATAAAAAATAAAAAAATAAAATTGACATCAAGATAGCAGGAAAAGACATTTTAAAACAGATAGAAAGAAGGAAAAAAGACATCAAGAGTGAAAGAAGAGAAAGAAGCAAGAAAGAAAGAAGGAAGAAAAGAACAAATTGAATGAAGAAGAGAAAGAAAGAGAAACAAAATTCAAGAAAAGAGAAAAAGAAAGGATAGAATGAAAAAAAAGAGAAAGGAAGGAAGACATGGGGAAAGAGGTAGAATGAAGGAAAATTAATTAAGAATATAAAAGAATAAAGAATGAACAAAAGATAGATAAATAAAATAAGTAAGAAAGAATGAAAGAAAGAAAAAAGAAAAATGAAAAATTGCAAATAGAAAGGAATAAAACGAGAAAAGAAATAGAAAGAATGAAAGGTAGACCAAAGTAAGAGAAAGGAAATAAGAAAAAACGACATTAAGAATGAATGGGAAAAAGGAAAAAAGATAGAAAGAAGGAAGGAATAATGAATTTAACGAAAAGAAAGAAGAGAAAATAAAGACAGAGATAGAAAAAATAAGCAAAAAGAGAGAAAAAGAAAGAATGAAGTAAAGAAAAGGAGAATAGAAAGAAAGACATGGGAAAGAGGCAGAAGGAAAGAAAAAGCAATAAAGAATAAAAGAATAAAGAATCAACAAAAGATTAACAAATTAAAGAAAAAAAAAGGAAAGAGAAAAGGGTAGAATGAAATGAAAAACACTGCATGAAAGAAATACAAATAGAAAGGAATAAAACAAAAGAAAAAGAATGAATGCAAAAAGTGAGAAAAAAGAAAGATAATGATGTAAGAAAATAGAAAGAAAATCAAGAATGAAGAAAAAACATTAATGTATGAAAGAAATAAGATTATTAACAACACATTATTTTCTTTATCTGATCTGTATTTCAGTAGCTCAGGCAAATGTGCCCATGGGAAAAAGTATTCTTTTCAATTTTACATTGTTTCTCAGTTGTTTGTGCAATTTGAAGCTATCATAATATTGACTCGTAGGCGTGTGGATATTTTGCGTTAAACTTTAGGAGGCATTTTACATGTAAGTGACAAATGAAACAATGAAAATATAAGTTTTAATGTTCTTCATTAACTGTTAATTTTATTAAATTTTTAAAAATCCTATTACAGACTGATTGCAATGTGTAAGCAGAAGGCAGTTAATGCTGAGTAACAAAACATGTACGAAACGCTGGTCTTGGTCTTGGTCTTGGTCTCGGAAAGAGCTGGTCTTGGTCTCGGACCTCTGGTCTTGGTCTCGGACCTCTTTTTCTTGGTCTTGATCTTGGTCTCGGGGTATCTGGTCTTGGTCTTGGTCTTGGTCTCGGATGGCCTGGTCTAGACTACAACACTGCCTTTAAATCATAAGCTTGATCTTCACAAGTCAGAACCCCTTGAATTATGTGGTCTGCGTGACAATAGACCGGTTTACAATGTATTCAAATTTATGAATGCTTTCTTTTCCGAAGCCTCGTGATGAGCTATTTCTGTTGTCTGTTCTTATGAATACATTTTCAATACTTTAACGTACAACTTGCATACATTAGTTGATGCTCTGTCTGGCAAGTTATCAAGTTGTCAAAGAGTAACCATGTTTTTTTTTTACGGTGTTTTTATCTCTCCGTGTTCTCTCAATGCATTTTTAGTTATCACGTTGTCAATGAGCAACCATTTTTTATAGTATTTTTTTTATCTCTCTGTGTTCTCTCAATGCGTTTTTTTTAGCAGTGGATGAGCTATAATACCTTTGCCTTCTATTTTCTGATCTTAATATCACTTTAATTTATTCCAGCTGGCTTGGATTATTTTAATTTTGATCGTAAACTGTGTGTACATAATTGTGTTTAATGTTTTGATAAGACCTTCATATAAAACAGTTAATGCTGATCAAGCCATCCTATTAAATATGAAGAAAAGAAGGAAAGAAAGATAAAGGGAAAGGAAAGGAAAAGAAAGAAAGGAAGAAGAAAAAGAAAGGGGGAAAAAATGAGGGAAAGATTTAAAAAAGAAATATATAAGTACTCATTTGTTAATGAATTTCTTGAATTAATATATTTGATAGAAATAAAATTGATTTGGTAGAATAGAATACTGCTTATTGAAGAGATAAATTTCCCTAAAACTAGTTGATGTGATTGTACGCGTTATTTTCTACCTTGTGGGGTGTGAGATGAATACAATTGATGCTAACAACGGAGCTTCGAAGTGTGAAGGCGTGAGGAATCCAATCAATGCAATGGTCTCAGAGTTAACTCCAAGGTTCATTATGGTAGCGTTTATACTTGAAGATAACCCCAAGACCAGATAACTCCAAAGTGATTAAAATTCCTCTAATATTCCAACCGTCGTCTACACGTGAGCTTGGGATTAACTCCAAGTTTATTGTCATTATAATGAACCTTGGACTTAACTGTGAGATCATTAGAATTTGTCAGAATCATTGCGCCTTCACACATCAAAGCTCCGTTGTTAGCATCAATTCATCTCACAACTCACAAGGTGGGCAATAATACGTACAATCACGCTCACGGGTTTCAGGCAAATCTCTTCGATAAGTAGTATTTTTCGTAATAATAATCATTATTAGAAGTAGTGGAGTATCATTACGATCATCAAAATTATTATCATTGATAGTAGTAGTATCATTATCATCATCATCATTATCATCATCACCATCATCATCATCATCATCATCATCATCATCATTATCATCATCATCGTTGTCTAATCTTTCTTTTCCTCGGTATATTCCAATCCCAAAAGCAATTTTATAACGGGTTGGTATTTGAAAGAATTATTTCTTTATTTATTTCTTTGTTATTATTTCCTTTATTCTTTCTTATCTTCTTTATTCTTTCTTTCCCTTCCCTTTGTTCCTTTCTTTCATTCATTCTTTCTTTCTTTTTTCTTACTTTCTTTCTTTCTTTTTTTCTATAATAGGATGGCTTGATCAGCATAAACTCTTTTATATCAAGGTCCTATCAAAACATTAAGCATAATTCTGTTCACACTATTTACATGTACAATGAATACAAACATAACCCAAGAAAGGTGGAATGAAGAACATTGATAGTAAGATCAGAAACAAGAAAGCAAAGGTTTCATAACTCATCAACAGAATGTATATAAACGCTTTGAAAGAATACACAGAGATACTATAAGCAAAAACATGCAAGTATTATATTCATAGGAATAATGAAAGAAATAGATCATCACAAGGCTTTGGAGAGAAAACATCCATAAATTTAAATACATTGTAAACTGACTTATTGTAACGCAGACACATCAGTCAATGAATGTGGAGGCATTTTCAAGTGTCCCCAATCATTGTCTTTAATCTCCGAGCGATGCGCATAACTATACACGACAATTTTGGAATCCGAGGTAAGTCACAAATTTTCGGAGTTAAATCTGAGATTTCTCAGGGTTAAATCGTCGGGGTTAACTCCAAATTTGCATACACTCCAAGCTGTTTACACGTTCCCTAATCCTACGGTTAACTCCGAACGTGTAGACAACTCAGGATTAAATCGTCGGAGTTATCCTGGGGTTAACTCTAAATTTGCAAAACTCCAAGCTGTTCAGGAACTCGGGGTTAACCCTAGGGTTAACTCCAAACGTATAAACGCGACTTATGATAACAATAAATTTGGAGTAAACCCCAAGGCCACGTGTAGATGACGGTTGGAATATTGGAGGAATTTTAATCTCCTTGGGGTTATATCTTTGGGGTTACTTTCACATATAAACCCCGTTTAAAATTAACCTGTTACGGGTATTATGAGAAGTAAAAAGAGTGGAGGATAACCGAATTCCTGAAATACCGGAAACACTATCCCACTCCCAAGAGCACATGATTTTGAATTAACCTATTTTAAACAGTTGTAGCGTTTGTCAAAATTCTTGTGTCCTCACGTCAAATATATCTAAGTTGTTTTTTTTACAGTTTGTTTATGAATTACGTGGACATTTGGCATTTTTCTTGTATTAAATAGGCGGATATATTTGGACCTATGGAAAACACGTTAGCAATGAACGTGGATGAGAGATATTGATAAAATCATACATGTTCAAATTCAGAAACGTCGGGATATGCACTTAACCACCAGTTAACTGACAAAAGTGTTCAAAAATATTAAGGGTGGGGATTACCTTTTAAACATAGACTTAAGGCTTTTCTCGGGTGAAAGTGTCTGAATTTTCAGTTTTTGCAACCTAGAACTTGTATCTTTCATCGTATTTGAGGAAATGGTCAAAAATAGCTGTTTGGGGTGACAAAAATTTTAGCACCTATTTCAAGATGATGATAGTATCCACAAAATTAGAATATATTTCTTGTTTTTTTTAAATTCAATATTTCATAATAAAGTTTTCTTTCCAGTGAAACTATATTTTCTTCAGTTTACTGCATACTTTACATGTGGTAACCCGTAGAAATTACTCTTTGCCTTGACAAACGATACCCCCAAAATTCCCTTTTCAGAGTGACGCATATTTTGAACCACCATAACATCTGAAAGGAAGGAGCTAGAAGGTTGAATATTCCCTCATCCTATGCAATATGTAATTAGCTATAAGCCATTGAATGTATTTTACTTTCAAATAATGTAAGAGCACGGAAAATGCTAAACAGCTACCCCTTACCTGGAGTTAGTTTTTGAAAGTGGTTAAAAGAATCATGATATTTTCAATAAACTTTGTTGGGGAAAACAATCAACATCAGGCCTGAAAATCTATCATATGCCCTTAGTCCTGCATTAGTGATAGATTCTTGTATAGGTACCCTACATCGTTTGTTCAATAACTAATTTATAATATAATATATATAGATATATTAATATATATAATTATATAATATATACATACATACATATTATATAATATACAATTAATATATATATTAAAACTGAAAAATCTTTCCAGACTATCATTTATTCTCCGGCCAGTGACTCAACACGTGTCCGTTACTGCCAAATCACATAATCTTGAAAGGCCAAATTTTCTATAAGCCTAATCAAAATCTCTCTGATTTCATTCTTTTAACATAAAATAATGTGACCCGTCACACAATACCTATCTAGTTTAGCCGTTTCTATTTCGGTTAATTTCTCGAGTTGCAGCCAATACTCCAATATCGCGCCAAGCCGAGTGAGGGCGATTACCCCAGTGATTGCGTCGCCCGAGTATTGGCTGCAACTCGGAGAAATTAAACCGAAATAGAAACGGCTACAACCTAGACTACACAATACCCTGATAAAGTCGCACAACCCAAAGGTAAGGAAAGTGACTACTATCGTAATTATTATTTAAAGTGTCAAAGTGAAGTGTCCTCGAAAAGCAAAAGTATTATGTCCTTCACATGTTAAAACATGTTTGAATACTTTCACGAAAAGTATGTTTATGTCTCCACAACGAAGCTGACGGAGGCATCATGTTTTCGGGTTGTCCATCCGTTTGTTACCGGTTCTCATTACCGCGATAACTTAACAGCTGACCGGATTTTGATAAAACTAAGATCAAGTATGTAATATGGGGCAACAATGAACTGATTGCATTTTGGAGTTGAAAGGTCAAAGGTCACAAGGCCTAAAATATGTCTGATTTGGGCGCGTTCCCGCGATAACTTAAGAACGACTGGTCGGATTTTGATGTAACTTAGGTGAAGCATGTATTATAAGACACAAATGAACTGATTAGATTTTGTAGCTGAAATGTAAAGGTTTAAAGGTTACAGGCCCTAAAATATGTGTGATTTGGGTTCATTACTGTGATAACGTAAGAACGGCAAGTAATATTTTGATGTAACTTAATTGCAGTATGTATTATAAGGCACCAATGAACTGATTAGATTTTAGAGTTGAAAGGTCAAAGGTCACCGGGCCTAAAATATGTTTGATATGGGCTTATAACCGTGATCACTTCAGAACGGCAGGTTGATTTGATGTACCTTGGGAGAAATACCTAACAGTCAGTCGGCAGTGCACCCAAAATCCCTTTCTTTTATGCAGAAAGTATGAATGGGTGAGCGTGCCGTCCATATGTTATCAGCTTGAACATATTATTTTCAAACTCCAAATAAACTTTAAAATTAAGTTTATTGGTTTAGTGTGCTATATCACTGTAAAACAGATATTTCAAGCTTCTCAGCTATATCTTTTTATTTTGACATTTGTATTTTTTTTTCATAAGTGTGTATGAAGGTTCAAATTTGATGTTAAAATTGAAATTTTAATAGGTTTATGAACACTGAAAAGTCTAGTTAAATATTATTGCATCTCACTAATTTTTACATCATTGTTAAGAGTAACAATTCATTTTTCTTTGTATGTTGTTGGTTTTGCTATTCATGTTTTATAATGGTCAGGATCCAGCAAAGTACAACATGAGTACATAAATGCCACTCAATAAAATATGAGAAAGCATTTCATTGGATGCTGTGGTTTCCTACTAAACTGTAATTGGCCAGAGAGAATACAAAACCTGCCTTCACTGCATGCACTGGGCAACAGTTTCACATCAAGGTCATCACAGTGGGTGGTCTTGTTTTGAATTACCCGCCACTGGCGTGGAGTCAGCCAATCACAGACCCGGAATGCAGAAATCCATGATCATATTTTGCATCTTCTGATATTTTGCTAGATCCTGACCATTATTCATTCATTCATTCTATTTATTTCATTTCCAACAAAATATAACAAAGTATAATGTATGTACATGTGTATATTGACAGATTGAAGAACATAAACACGAAGAAGTAATTAAATATGTACAGTGACATTAACAATAGTATGATCTGCATATATTCATACCATACACACAATTATATACAGCGAAAAATAGATATACTGCACCGGTCATACTGAGCATAAGAATTTGCCAATGCTTGTGTAAATGCATAGTATTTTGCAGTTATGATTTGAAAAAAAAAGAAAAATAAACGAAAACAAGAGTAAGGGCAAACAAACACATGCATAGTGGAAAGAAGGGTGGAAATGGGGAACCTACTGAAGCCAGGCTTATAGTCTGTAGGCCCCGTTTGGTGGTTAGACTGCTATTCGTTCGAGATCAATAGAAACAGTGAATAGTTGGACGATACCGGTACAATGACAATACTATAATGGAACAAAACAGGACAAGACCAAACAATACAGACAGGAAAGAAGAAAAAGGGGAAAACGGGTGAGAGAATATGAGAAAGGGCAGGAGAAACAACGAATTCAAAACTATAAATGCCAGTTTTCCAAGTTTGATGAAATAATAGAAGTACCGGTCAAAAATGTAGGGCGAGGGTAAATGAAAGATGAGGAGATCTGATTGGGATATAAATGAATTTGAGATGTATCCGACTGTCAGGGAGGATGCAGTCCTCTAACATAAGTACTGGTTACTACATTATTTAGATCATTGTTTACAACTAAATGTTGTTATGGGCATTGATTAAAGATTTCTTTAAATTTCTTTTGAAAGTGTATACAGTATTAGCTTCGCTTTTTTCTGGTGATACTTAAGGAGTTCCAAAATTTGGGTCCACTGTTCGTAAAAATTTTATTGGCAAATAAAGTTCGGGTGCGGGGGAGATGATAAAAACTGGCTTGTCTGGTGGGGTAACTATGGTATTGGTCGTTTGTTGAGAACATGATGTAGAATACCTTGGGCAGCTCCTTTCTATTTAGCTGAAACATGAAAACGCCAAGATTCAGACTGTAGATATCATTGACTTTAAAAGTATTGGCTAACATTTACCACAGTTAAAAAAATCTGAGCCACATGATTCCCCATGCTACCAGTGTCTTTGATGAGGTCTAAAAATGAAGCCCTGAAAACATTGTATTTCAAAATGATTATTTGGTGCTTTAAAAAAGTGAAAATCGTAAGTTGACCAGATTCACTTGCCCATTTCCTCCTATAGACTTACTGTGTGTACACCTAGGCTATTAAAACTCGCCCCGAGTTTTAATTGTTTATTCATGCATAACTTGCCATTGTCAGTGTAACTTTCCAAACTTTTGTATTGTAGGGTGTTTATTTGTCCATTCAAACACTATTATATAGCTCAGATATCAAAGTTTGACACTTTTTAAATTGAAGCTCCACAATGTTAGCCTATCACTTTAAGGATACGGTTACTTTTGAAAAGGGAGTCTGTATGCGCTCTATAGTTGGAGTGACAAATTATCCGCATTGCTTTCTTTTGTAGTAATAAAATCTTTTATAATTGATTGGCCATGGAGTTTCCCCAGGCTAAAATGCCGTAAGATATGTATAATAATAAAAGGGTTGAATATAATGTAAATAGAACATTTTGTGGTAAATACCATTTCAATTTATTTATAATGCCAATGTTCCTCGAGATAATTTTGCAAGTATTATTAGTGTGAGGCTTCCATGATAATTTATCGTGTATTTATAAATTTATTTATTTATAAAGCATAAATAGCAAAACAAATGTCATAGAAAGAAAGCTGAATAGTCGGGTTTTTTTCAATGATGTAAAATAACGGAGATGCAACTAGATTTGGCGTTCACTTGAGTTTGATAAACAGAAAAGAAAAAAAATCATTTTTTCTCATGTTTTTGACCTGAAGTTTTATAATCTTATCAGCAATCAAATAAAATGCTACACATGTTCCATTCTTATTTCTTTATCATACACCATTGCAGTGGCGTATCTAGGGATTGTGGCCCCCGGGGCAAACAATTAAATTGCGCTCCCCCCGGTGGCGGATGTACAGGGGAGGGTATAGGGGGTTTAACCCCACTCCCTTGGGCTGCCAAGTGAAAATGTGACGTGCATAGAAAAACGCCATCATGTTTAAAAAGCATTTGAAAGCACTACAACACCATTAAACTCAGCATAAACATACTGTTGAACATACGCAATTTTTAATTTGTAGCGCAACTTGGCGCGGAGCGCGCCGAATATTTTTGACATTTTTTCACTTTTGCCCCCAAATCCGAAAAATGAATCGACGCCCCTGGGTCAACCCCTTCCCCAGCAAAAAGCTAGATCCGCCCCTGCCCACCCCACCCAAACTTATTGCCGTAATTATAAATGCAAAGAAAAAAATCGACCAAGCGGTAGATTGTCTTCGCAAAATTATGCGCGGGAGCGGAGCGACCGAGCTTTAGAAAATGTATGTGCTTTTAACCCTATAAAACCCATTTTCTAACACACTTTACCCTGTGGACTGGAAGGGAGGGGCGCATAATTCATATAATTTTCATATTTTTTCCTTCCTTTTTTATGTTTCTCTTTCTCTCTTTTGCGTTTTTTGCGCCCCTTCAAAGTGGCGCCCGGGGCACGTACCCCCTCTGCTCCCCCCTTAGATACGCCACTGCACCATTGTGATCATGAATTATTGTAATGTCAAAAAGAAGTGTCTCAGCTCATTAAGTATACAAAGCGCACAGAAAAGTCTTGTGTGCTGCGTCCAGTGCCTCCTTATGCCTCATTTGCATACGCACTGCCGACGGACTACTAATACAGGGCACCAATTAACTGATTAGATATTGGAGTTGAAAGGTCAGAGGTCAAAGATCACACGGCCTCATACGTGTCCGAATTGAGCTAATGGGTCGCGATTATTGCTTATCGGATTTTTACTGAAACTTGGGACAAGTTTGGGACAAGTTTGCAGCAGGAACTGAGACAGTGCGATCATGAGTAGAAGTACTGGCCCTGGTCACACGTCTCTTTTCTAGGGGTGAAGGGAGCATTTCATTTAAGTCTTTGGACACTGCTTGGCATGCATTTTGTACAAGACATAAGCAGCTGCAACCTGGCGCCAATGAGGTAATCTTGGAATAGATAAATTTTAGTAAGCAGTCGCTTCATGCCTATCGTATACCTACCTTCTTCGCAATTACTACCCTTAAATCCTGGCCGACAAATACATTCCCCCGTAACGTCATGACAAACACCACCAGCGTAGCAAGAGGGACAGTCATTCGAACAGTTTAAACCCCATTTTGACGATGGACAACCTGTAATGTGTAAACAATAAATCCCGTAATGAAATGAATGTCACTTTGAGACTTTTATTCGATTATTTAATTTGATAAGAACACGCAATCGTAATTATGCACATTATGCACATGGTAACCTGGACTGAGATATTTCACCGGTTTTTAAACTCCAGATTAAAACTTATTAATGAACCAATAAATTCCCCGGACCCATCGACATTTCACTTTCATGATTACAATACAGTATTCAACGACCTCGTAGAGTAATTATTGAAAGACCAACATATTTCTGAAATGAGTGAAATTATAAAATTATTAGCTGTTTTATTCATGTATGATCGATCATTATTAGAAACATTAGACACAATATCTTACCTGCTGAATATCAATAGGTTATGATTTTTACACGAGAGTATAGTATCACTGAAATGGATGGGTTCATTCATGGTGTCACAAGGATATACAGTACGTATAAGCCGTACTGTTGTTAAATATTGGGAATGTCGTCATTGTCTCCCTGAAAGCTCCAATATCCAGTATCGTCTTACACAGTTTTACTCTTGATATGATTCCTTTGTTGGAAAATAAAGGATATGACCCTTAACTTTTTAAAAATTGGAAGATATTGCCGTCAGATTGTGGTATCAAATTATCAATCCGATATATATATATCTATATATATATATATATATATATATATATATATATATCTATCTCTCTCTCTCTCTCTCTCTCTCTCTCTCTCTCTCTCTCTCTCTCTCTCTCTCTTCTCTCTCTATATATATATATATATATATTAATAGACGGATTCCGGTTCACAAGTGGCAAGTGAAATACATTTAAATCTATCTTGTAATTATAACCAAATCTCAAATAGCTAACTGATGATTGCACTTTGATTGAATTGATTGATTCCTGTGTATGTTTTTCAATCATAGGCGTAAATCCGGTCTGAGGAGTGAGGGGGGGGGGGTAGATGATCGATGAAATTTCCAAATTTTGGGGACACCCCAAAATCAAGGGCTACTACTTGAAAAGGGGACACCTACAACGTGCAAAATATAACACTATATCTAAACATTAGCATAAAGCTTTTATTCTAATTACATTTTAAACATTTCGCGTAATGTGTTGTTCGATCTTTTGCTGTATAAGCAGTAAATACTATAGCATTGATTTTTGCAATTGGGTTTTCATAGCCGATATATCAATATGCGAGCGAGCGAAGCGAGCGAGAAAAAAAAATAGGACTTGTGAGTCTGCATGGTGTTCAATAACATCCTATAAAAAGGGAAAATGTTTCTGAAATGTCTCAGATTCAGTGACTGAGAGACCTTCAAACATAATACAGTGTATTAATGCGAGTGAGCGTAGCGAGCGAGCCTTAGAAATTAATGTAAGTTGCCCAAAGTCGTTTCAAATTCGGTGCACAAATTCAAAAAGGAAAAGGGGGTACATGTATTTTAAGAACCAGTATCACTTAACCATGTTAACAAAAGATTGTAGTGGCAGTTAAATTAGAATGGATGCCTCTAAAATGTGAAAAAAGGGTCATTGTTACAGGTGAGGCTTATCGGAGGTGGAAAAATCGACTGTTTTTATCTGAAAAGAAAACGATTATGGAAATGAAAACGAGGCAATCATTCTTAGGGATCATTTTGATGAAGATGATTCGAACACGCAATTGTCAAAAAAGAAAAGATTGTAGAAAGGAAATATTTTGGCCTACTATTTTTATTTTATTTATTTATTTATTTATTTTTTTTTGGGGGGGGGGTCGTGAAAAAGGGTAGTGGATATCCAAATTCCTGGAATACTGAAAATACTATCCCCCACCCCCACCACACGGCATTTGATTCTGAATAATCCTAAAAAAAAAATAAAGACTTTTTTAAAATTTTGAGTCAAAAATCATGCCCACTTTAAAAGATGTTTTAAACTGTCGTCTTGATAAATGATGTTAAGTTTCGGGTGGGCTCGTTGTCCTCTCGTGAAAATATCTGAGTTTGTTTTCAAAATTTTGTTGATAATACGATGTTTCAGAAGTTCTACATTTTGCGTTATCTATGCACTAAATAGGAATAGGGATATAATGCCCATTTGAACCGATGGAAAACACGTTAGTAATGAACATAATGAATCGGAATCATCGGGATATTTAGATAACAATATCTTTAGCAGTTTAAAATGTTATAAATGTTAGGCCTATTAATATAATAGGATATACACAAAAATACCCTTTTTATTGAAAAGTGGGGTATATTTATACAGATCATCCCCCTCCCCGAAAAGTGGTGGGATATATCTTCCATCCCCCTCCTCCCAATTTACGACAGCGTACTTTAATTCGGGCAGTTGAGATTGCTGGTCTTCCGTCTGCCAATCTAAAACCAACTTTTTGATCAATATAGTTTAAAAGTAGGAGAACTATACTGTTTGAAAATGATTAATTATAACTATACTATCATGCAGTGGAGATTACCTTTAAAAGAAGGTCATACGGAGTGATTTTCCGGAACCGAAATGTTCAAATTTTTGAGGGTAAGTGCAAGCGAGGGAGCGGGAGCTTTTGAGTCTTTTAGAAGTAAAATTGAACGATCTTAAGCATTTCAAAGGCATTTCAGAAGAAATTCTAACTATATAGCAATTCTATCAATGATTAATTAATAAAAAAAAATAAAAAAAATCTTGAAAAGTGTGTGTGTGTGTGTTTGTATGGGGGATGATTGTTCAGGCTCTCCCCACGCCTTGACAAGTAGAGGGGATATATCCTCCATCCCCTCGGGATTTACGCCAGTGATGCAAATCATATGAGCATGAAAGACATTTACTATCACGTATGGGATTAAATGAAATTAGCAAGCAACAAACAAACACAAAAGCATGGAAAAGACGATGATGAACTTTCCTAAAGATCCGTTAATATCTTGACCTTGATTGCATACACACAAGGGAGAATCCACGTTTGTTTAAGTTGACTCACAAAAACCCGTCAAAGTGACCATGGCATGTGCATATCCTGCCAAATTGCCCCAATTACTTTCACCCACGTTAGAGATTTTGCCCCCTCCCCAGTGGCGTAGCCAGGATTTGATCTTAGGGGAGGCAGAATATGCGAGGGAGCGAAGCGACCGACCCCGAGCGAGCGGAGCGAGCGAGGGGGGGGGAGGGTGTGGGAGGGGGTGTCCCCCGTCCCACGGTGAGAGCTTTTGGAATTTTGATGCAATTAATCGTGCGATTTTTTGCGTGTTTTTGGCATGTTTTATCGACTTAAAACAGTCCGTGGGGCGGATTCAAGATTTTCAAATACGAGGGGCACAAAAAATTGTGCTCAATATAGCCTACATAACAGGCGCAATTGCGCAAAAGTCGCTTACGGGCGGGATCCTGACTGTGGAAGCTCTACGGTAAAATCCTTTCTGCTTTATCATGACAATTTGACGCCATTTAGCGCAAAATTCACTTCATTTTCGTCACATATTTTTCTATTCAATACAGAACAATACAATCACTTATGATGTGTGTGGCAAGTAGATTGTGTTGATGATGGCCCCGTGACGGAAAAATATAAAGTCTAATATGCGAGCGAGCGTAGCGAGCGAGCCAAAAAAAAAATCGTATTTTTACAACCAAACCATATAATTGTACATAAAAACTCGCCATGCAAACACAGAAAAAAAACTTGGTTTTCCCCTCCGAGGAAATGAAAAATTGCAGTTTCACCTTTACAAATCTACATATTTTCTTCTTTAGTGACAAATTGATCTGAATAATTAATCTGAATTAATTAATCTGAACAATTCTTAGAACGTAATACTACAAAACACTACTGATCACACACAATATTCTTTTTTGAAAATTTTGTATTGCAATTTTGCTTGCGCAGCGCGCCGAAAATTTTCACAGTTTTTGTACCACGCTATTTCAAACATTTGAAGGCAAACAGTGCACCCTCCCAAAAAAATAACAACTTAGAAAATTCTTATGTATTATGGCTTGTTTAAACACTGTCTGCGCAAGGCACCTTTTGTAGGCCTATCTCTGTTCTAAAAATAGAGACATGCAATTTTGTCTTAATGTTACATCATCATCATCATCATCATCATCATTGTTATTATTATTATTATTATTATTATTATTATTATTATTATCATCATCATCATCATCATCATTATTTTTATTATATTAGTATTCAATTTTGCGTCGCGATCTGCATGAAAAATGCAATATTGTGCGCGGAGCGCGCCGAAAATTTTGACATGTTTGTTACCACGCTTATGAAAATATATATATGTAAATTCGGGCCTGATGTATATTGCTGTAGATA
>JZLH01S0630342.1:0-14271 GCA_001188425.1 Eucidaris tribuloides | reverse complement strand
CCCCTTGGCTACGCCACTGCCCCTCCCTCCCGTGTAATTGCCCTCCCACAGTCATTATCGGATTTTTTTTTAATGTCACGCCAAATTGAACTGTGAACAAATGCATTCTGAGCATTTGTTACTGTGGACGTAAACGGATATCTCTTGTAATTTTTTGATTCTTATTTTAATTCATTCTTTTACAAGGAAATAATTGCAAATAAAATGACGGGATATATGCTATGTACACTAAGTAGCCTAGAAAAAAGGTCAATCGACACGTTGTGCTTCCCTACAGTTTAATCAGCTGATAGATTAGTGGTCCAAAAGAAAAAATAAAAATGTAGCTGTGACGTTTCTTACAATTTTTTTATTCACTTGGAGGCTTTATTTATATTTTGAGTCTGAATTTGAATTTTAGTTCATGCTGTCAATAATACCGTGTAAAATATATCTTTAATAACATAAAACATGAATTTACAGCCCTGCTGGAAAGAACACATTGTCCAACAGTGTGAAACACACTGTAAACACACTGTGAACACAATGTGAAATCTCTTCACAGTGTTAAATTCGGGCGTTTAATATTGTGAATCATCAATTCACAGAGTGTGGAAGAGAACATCACTATGTGAACACTCTGTGAAAAACCTCAGCACAGTGTGAAATCATCTTCACACTGTAAAATTCAGGCGTTTTACAGCAGAGTCGACTAGTGATCACATGTTGGCGACACTGTTTTCTTTTCTAGCGGGGGGGGGGTTGGAATAGCGGTGAAAAAAGTGAGGCCTACCACATTCAGTGTGTGGGCATATTGATCACATTAGCGTCGGATAATCAATGACAGAAAGTAATTAATCCCCCCTCCCGAAAAAAAAATCGCATGGAACATTCCGGAACATTCACACCAAGTTTAGCCTTTCATTGGGCCCATGGACCTTGGAAGCAGTCGGGCAGCAACCACACCCCAGAAATTTGTTTTTTTTCAGGGGTGCACAAGCACCCCTGCAAAAGACGTGTATGTCTATTTTTGTTCAAATTTGGCCGCTGAGGCGACTTTCGGCTGTTGATTGCCTTGAAATTTTTTTTGGGCCGCCCGAAAAAATATTTTGGCCCAGAAAGAAGTACAGTGCGATCGCTTAATTTCTTCAAAAATGCATTCACAAGAATGTCGTTGGTGATTAGTCATGTTAGAACATTCTTTATCCAACAAAATGATACCATGATCATTCATTTGATTTAGGTGTGTGGATCTGAGGTTCTATTTTCGGGGCAATGTCGTTTCCCAAATTTACTATTTTTACACTCCAGTTATCATCAGAATACGAAATATTCTCGCTCTTCAGCACTGCCATACCAGGCAAACCGCGTTGACAATGGAGATGTGAGTCGCATCGTTCTTCCTATGAAACGAGGCGATTCCAGCCCTTTTCATCGCGGTTTTCCGGTATGGCAAGTGAGACGCACAGAATGATCTCGGCGTCGATGACCGCGCTGTTGAAAAATTGGCATATTTGGGAAATTGACATTGCCTCCGAAAAAATGGCCCTAAAATCAAAAACGCCTTTACTCAAAATCAATAATCTTCGGTACTCATTTCATTGGAAAAAGAATGTCTTAACCAACGAATAAAAATTAATGACATTTTCGATAATAGTGAAGAATTAGCCGATCATACCTCGTAGCATTCTTTCTGGGCCACCCTGTATATCTCGGCACCCTGGTAAAAATATTGTTCCCAGAGTCCTGGTGGGCCCTATAGACCCCATGTAAATCACGCGCAGAGTTTTCCCCCAATCATCTTTGCCCCTTTCTCAATGGACCCCCGTGTTAATTCCGGGGGACACCACTGTATGTGGACAATGGATTGAAAGGATGTACTTGACAGTTGACACAATTGTAGACTGAAAAATAAAGCAAGTGAATTGGCGAAGTGTCATCCTTGTAACGTGAGTAAAGACACGCGTATGGCTGCACAAGTTCTGTGTCGGAACGTGTCATGATGTGCAGGTTTTCCCTGGCAATTCTGATAGCCTACTCAGTTTCCATGGAGGACTAGTAAGACATCGAAGACATCGATATTGTTAGAAAATAAGATTTTCTCACCCGTCAGATCTTATCGTACTAGTATGTGCGGGGCTGTTACAGGGGCGCAAATCCAGGGTGACAGGCTGACATGCCCCCCCCCCACGATTTTGAAGTGGGGGACACAATATCAAATGTCCTCCCACGAATATAANCGGTTTTTAGCACTACCCCCCCCCCCGCCCACTGACCGATTTTTTTGGCGGCTGGCGTGACCGGAACAAATTTTGGACCTAGGATTTGGCCACGGATGAAAACCCCCCTTGGCAAAATCCTGCTTACGCGCATGCCTGCATGTAATGTCCCCCTACATTAAAAAATGGATTTGCGCCGCTGGGCTGTTAGCCAAAGGGCAATATTTAGCCACATCTTCTTGACTTAGTCATTAACGACAATTTCATGCATCTGTACATGTATTTTGAGTTTGTTCTACATTATTTCCCTAAACTACGGTATATGGTCAATTACGCAAGGTAATATCAAAATAATTTATTTATTTATTTTCAATTTGACACTGGTTTCCTGCCAAGAGATGTGGCAAAAGTTGTAATCATTCTTACGGCCAGTCTCCTATACAATCAGGGGGATGTAGTGCAATAGATGCTATATTACCCCTTACAGCTGTTTGATTTCTCCTCTTGGTAAATGTTCAACCGTGTGTGCAGGCATGGCAAAATGTTCCAACATCCGGCACCTATTATTTTTAGTGCTTTTTTAAAAACCAAGACACGAAACTATCGTGCACCAAATGTTCATGCCTGAAATAAAGAAACTATTTTGTTAATTCAGTAAAGCTAAAATGATTTCATAAATTATTCAGAAATGCAATTCGTGGCTTTTGAAAAATATCGCGCCGAATTTTATTCCGCTCTCATCCCGTGAATGCGGCCAGTTATTCAGTTTCGGTGCAAAGTAGGCCTACTGTGGTTTTCTCTGAAAATAGAGTGGGCCAGCCGCCAGGTCTGGCTCGATCGTTTGCTGCAATATAGCGTCATTGTCAACCAGACCAGGCTTCCAAATATCCCTATATGTCGGCCTACTGAAAGACGACAGCGCACATCTAACATCACGCGGCAAAATCGGACGTAGCGTTCGGATTTTGTTATTTTGTTATTTTGTTCGTACTTTGCCCCAATATTGGTTTGGGCACCTTGCCCCGCCAGCCCTTTAAGAACTATTGTTATTTATTTTTTTTTCGAGATTTCGAACAACTTCACTAAAAATCGAAAACCTTCTGAATAATCTGCAGTAAGAACGAGTGACACGTGTGATATTTTTTTAGTCCAAGGCAAGCAAAACCTGTAAATGTTTTCAAATAACAAAGAATTTCCTTATTGATCTATGACATGACATCCAGTTTCACTTATGTTACTATATACGATGAGCTTAATTTGAAAAAGCGTGGATTAATTTTCATTAAAATTAAGCTAGTGGAATTAGTGAAATTATTAGAAGGCCATACTATATGGGCAATTCCACAGGTTGGTGGACAAACCAAGCACTACATAAATTGGCTTTATCTCAACCCATGTTACATTTCATTGGTTTGATGGGCTATGATTTATAAAGAAACATTGGGGGTCATTATTTCTACCCCAAATTTTGCTTCTGTTACGCTGCCTTCTAGTAGAATCGGCAACCATACACAATATTCCACATGTGGGACTAGGCTCCACCTACTGTGAATAAATCCAAGTTTTATAAAGAAAATTATCAATTTTTCTCCAGTTCTTTTCATGAAATAGTGTTAAGCATATAATACTGCAATGACAAATGTATTGCTTTTCCAATAAAAATCTATTTACGTGAAGATAACCCAGAAAATATGTCTTCGGACAAAATGTAACGTGAGTAACCGTTGTTCTTGTAATTTATACAAAAATAGGGTAACCCATTACATTTTCCATATAGTCAGTTTGTGACTCTCTATCAGAGTGCTTTGATAAGGTGCAACTTTTTTGAATGAGAATTCCACATGAGGAATTTTTTCAATTAAGTCCTCTTTACATTTTATGCATGTCCAAATTCTGTAACGTGAGTAACCGAGACATTTCAATGATTTTCATGCAGTTCAATTTATTTTCCCAAATTTTTATTTTTTACAAATCAGAAGCAACATGCATGCTTTATGATGGCATAAAGTCTTTAAGCTATCTACCATTAACAATATTGCAAGAGATCAACAAGTGAATCAAAATGTCTTCAAATGCAGCGTGAGTAACCGTGGAATTGCCCATATACATAATATAACATAATGGCGAAAATAAAGACATACAAAGGAATGCGAATAACTTCCCCTTTTCTAAATTGTAAACATCCCGGGCAAAGAAATGTATTTTTCTCAATTCACGAAGTGGATATCGCGCTTCTTGGAACCAAGTTCGTCGTAAAAATTTGCCACGCCTCCAAAATTACAGTCTTACAGCTGAGGTGTGACACTTTGCCGATGCAATACAATTTTCGGTTTCTTCTGCTGTGACATTGGGCCGTATGCATAAAAAGTAGCAACTGCTTTTTCTAGCCTTTTGCTTGAATCCATATGCATAAATATAAGGAATTGCTTGCAAGCAAAGGTTCTTGCTTGCATTCCAAAGTAATTGCTTGTTGCCTGCATAAACATTTTGAAACAAAGGTTGTTCTTGACAACCTGATAGTTTGCCAGAGGTTTGCAGGTTTGTCCGATATGACAAAAGCAAGAATATGCAAATTGAATTCCAACCATCATACACTCTAGAAATAATCAGTAGAATCGTTCCTCGATGGTCACATAAAGAAACATCCATAAATTTGTATCCATTAGTGAAGTGATCTTTCGCAACTCCCATGACAGGAAATGCTTCCCCTCTCACGCATAATATTTTAATACATTATACGAAACCCGCCTTTGTGCTCCCATTAAAGTAATAGACCGTATACATTAAAAACACTTGCTAACATCGTTTAAGCCAAAGACGGATTTCAAGCAATTGCTTTTTTTTTCGTATGCATAACATTTTGCTTGTGTTCAAACCGTTTGCTTGCCATTCGTGAGCAATTCCTAAAGGTCTCCACAACCATACAATAGCAACGTCACGGCGGTGCGAACACTAACAAAGGCCAGATCCGCACGAGTCGAATACGTATGGGAATAAGCGTCCCATCTTTACAACTCGCGGTCAACGTACATAAATACATTTTGAAAGACGCAACGTACCTCCAGGATTGAGTAAAATCTTTAACCCCCTTCCTGAAATATTTCCCCCAATTTTTTCTTGATATAGCAGAAAAAGTATTTATTGATTTATTCTCCTTTTGTGCAGCTTTGGTTTGGTCTAATTACGAGCATGGACATGTTTTAAACTCGAATGTCGTAACTAAGCAAAAGCGCTCAAGTTGGTATTAAGGAGCTTGAAAAAATCCAAGCAAATGCTTGTCACAAGGAAAAGGTTCTTTTATGCATACCGTTTTAAGCTATTTCTTTCACCTGTAAGCAAGTAATTCTGCCGGTTAGCAACAACTTTTGTTTGCAGGCATTTGCTTATCGCAGTGCACTCTGATTCCACGGTAAGCAAAAGATTATACAAACATATTTAAGCAATTGCTAGAGCTTGATTTTTCTTGACAACCAATTTCTGGTGCTTGAAGCAATTCCTTATAAGCAATTGCTACTTTTATGCATAAGGCCCATTGAATTTATACAGCACATCTTTGCTTACAACATTACATCCTTATTTTGAATAATGCTATCAAATAAAAACTGTCATAATCACAGTTAAAAAAATATAAATGATACTTAAGACTATCGTACTTCCAGACCGCTTAACATATACAGTCTTATCTTCTTTAGCATTTTTTTGCCTTAGTTCATCAAATTCTTAGGAATATTCGTGAGCCGCTATGCGGAAGCCCGTAAAAAGTCACAAAATCTTGACCACCTGAAAACGGTGGAAGCCGAACAATGAATATTGGAGGGCCAATCGAATTTGACATCAAAAAGTTGAGATATCAAACCCGCAATCTGGCGATTCCGTGCTAAAAAAATTTGCCATTTTCACAACATTTTTCAATCTGCTGTCCAAACAAATTAGGAAAGACAATTTGTTTTGTGGTAATTATAAAGTACTAGTGGGTAGCCTTGTGAAAAAATGACAACCACAAAAATTTGTGTTTATGGGTGAATTGAGGTGAAAATGTCGCGTGTCGTACGGGACATCTCTGCGTCCCGTACGACACGCGACATTTTCACCTCTAATTCACCCATAAACAAAGAATTTTTTTGGTTGTCATTTTTTCACAAGGCTACCCACTAGTACTTTGTAATTACCACAAAACAATTTTTTGTTGCTTAGGCATTCAGCTAAGAAACCAGAAATTGTTGTCAAAATGTCCCGTACGACACGCACGGAATCGCCCAATCACATTGTTTCCATTTTGCCCGTCCGTATTTTACGAGTTTATAAGGGTTTCTTCACGACGGGCCGCATTCTTTTGTACTAGAGTTTGTAATATTTCATAATATTTCATGATAATTTCCATTCTTTACTCAATTCGATGGCAACATTCAAGCAAGCTAGCTTTTATTAGGCCTCCGTCATATCGACGAATGATTTCCAAGCGTTGTTTCAAAAAGCGATTATTGTAATATATAGTTATATATCCAGTGGGTCCCAGAAAACAGGAAACCGAGATTGATGAAGATATTTTTATATCTTTATAACAAATATGAAAAAAATGGTTGGAAAGCATATTTTCTCTTCTTTAATTTGATACCAGTCTTAGAGACTCTCATTCACGCGTGGCTGAGCAAAGACAATAAGAAGGGACACAGTCATAAAACCACTTGCACGAGCAAATTTGAAATTCAAACTGCCATGTTTGAATGTATTCAGAATATCATCGATATTGAAGGACATCATTGAAAAGCCGATTTTATCTTTTTTCATATGATACCACATTTGTGAAAAATAAGCGTTGCATCAGTGAGAATAGACAATTTAAAATGATGCTTGTTTTAGAATTTTCCAAAATGCATTCATTAACCATATGTTTTCTGGTTTTGGCAGCCAGCAACAAAGAAATTACCTTGCGAACATGATTTGGGGCCTATTGTTGTGCCCCGAACAAGTTATTGTGTGAATTCAGCCGTGCAAGAACTTTTTTGTTCAGCTCACTTCCAATTGTTCAAAATGTAGTCATTTTAAAAATCACGCTGAAACATGCATGTTTTAATTTTACTTGTTCTCCGACATACATTATTCATTTTTTTACGTATGAGGTGTCAGATAAAAGAAGAAATTATGAATTTTTATGTCATGCTTTCGTTTCTTAAAAATAATCACATTTATAACAATGAAACTGGTCTCAAAGATGAAATATGTGCGTGCAAATGAAATTTTGGTAGCACCAATATCCATTGTTTTAATATAATCATGCGTGAACGATCAATGATAAGTTATGTATCAAATGAAAAGAAGAGGAACATACCTATCTCATTGAAGAAATTATTCATTATGATTATTATGAATATTTTTGCCATGAAATCCGGTTTCGTTTTTTTTTGGGACACACTGTATATTTTTTTTTCAGAGTCAACTAAACTTACCTCACATATCTATAAAATTAAGTACTATTCACACACCATGAAGGTGGCTTTCAAGTAATTATTCAAGGTATACACGGGGACAACTCTATATTTTTGTGCACAAAGTAATGTGGTGGTCGTTTGAAAATAATACATCTTATGTACTTCATACGCTGAGTGGAAATAAATATTCCAACAAATAAACAAATCGACAAATGAGCATGGTCTTACCACGAACGATGAGCCTCATGATGGCATGGCGTCCAGTTTCTCTGCTGCCATTGACGTAACACTCATAGATGCCTTCATCTGATTTTCTCACGTCCATAAAATAAACACTCGTTCGTCCATTCCAGTCGGCTATGACATCACCACCGTTATGACGCCACCTTAGTGATGATTGATCTACACTATCGCCAATTGCGACGGACAAAGTTGCATCTTCACCAATACCAGTGGTAGTTGTATACTGATCTGGCCATACATCACCGTCTGCGTTGGAAATGATAAGTAAATCCCTTGATAGCAATTTGTGGAAAGAAATATGCCGTCTTTCGCAGAAGGGTGTTGCTGCTGCATTTAACGGTTATGGAGAAGGGGACTTGTTTTGCTTCTGTATGGAATGTAGCTCCATAAATACTGCTTGAGTTAATGTAATGAAAGAAAAGACGTGTTTAATCATTGGAAAATACTAATTAGTCTTTACATGCCTTACCAGCACATTCTGTCAATTGCAACTTCTTTATAAGTCATTTTATTGTTATTGCACAAGACAGTTACGAAGATATTTTAAAGAGTTTTTATGAGTTAAAGAATTAAAACCTTTTGTTTGTAAATAAACAGGATAAAGGTTAAAGGTAAATGACATGATTGGGGGTAGTCCTCAACTTGGGCTGAAACTACTCTAGAATCAAGTAAACTATGCAAGGATTCTCCTGTGAAAATCTTGTAGTCAAACGTTGACTCATTCTAAAATAAACAATGTCAATATCACTCGTAGCCTGGAAACCTGCTGTGTGGCTCTCTATGGGGCTTATTTTTATCGTCTCCGGATAAAATTAATATACTCCTATGTTTATGCTTGATTCTCCTTAAGTAAACAAATTACAGACAAATCCTCCCATGTGGGAGATCCACTCCTCCTAGTGTATAGTTGGTATAAATTTCAACTCATTTGGTTCTTGAGGCATTTTCAAGTGTTCCCAATCATGTCACTAACCTTTAATGGAAATTCAAAGAAACCACACTTTCAAATTAAAAAGCACACCGAATGACAGCATGAACGGTATTCGTTCTCTCTTGTAACACCAAACATACCACCGTGCAGGCAGCTGAAAACACAATGGCATTTTATTTTGTTTACAAGCGGCACATCTCAACAGCGTTCACAGAGCCCTACAGGTGTTGTCGGTGGTGAATTTTAGCGATCATTAAAACTTTACTTACTTTTGCAATTGATCGTGAAGTGTCTTGCTCTTGCAGCGCATTACAATATATTCAAATAGTTCTTCTGCGCTTTATAAATTTTAGATTATTATTGCTATTATTTCTATTATTGTTATTATTATTATGAACTTGAAATTATGGCTCTCCTAAGACATAATAAAACATACTGTAACAGTGGATGATTCAATGACGTAAATTATTTAACAACAAAAACAAAAAGAAAATTATAGTGTTTGGTGATGACCTAATAGTCAAAGTAGGCCGGACTTGTGTACGCGAGTGGGTATGTGTGTGTGTCTGTGTCTGTGTGTGTGCGCGCGCGCGTGTGTGCTGTACAAATTATAAGGTAGACTTCAGGATGTAGGCCAACCTATAATTAGCCTTCCTCACGGTATGGACCCTTTCGTCAAAGAGTTGCTAAGTCTACCAAGGATGTCTTGCCATTTACATCTTTGAGTGTAAGGACAATTTGAAGGCCTCTGAATAGATACACTCTAAATATGCCCGTTTCTGGGTGTTCTGCCACTGGTGTCGTAACAGAACCAATTAGCCTACATCCTGACGGTGTTGAAATATACACATTTGTGATTTGTCAACACGATACTCTTTTAAAGTCGCACATTTGTGGAACATAAATATAGAAAAAAAATACTTTGTGTTAAAAATATAAATATTCAAGCTTTTCCAACATGTGAAGGTCATATGAATTTAGACATTTCACTTTGATACTTTTTATCATAATGACAATATTTGGAAATTTTCCTAGCCTTTGGGCTGTGTGACTTTATCAGGGTATCGTGGTGATGTGTCAGATTTATATTTTAGCCTTTCAAGAGTGGCTAATTAGACTTCAGTGATTTAAGGGTCTAGAATAGCTTAACTCCAAAAGCAAAGGGAGTACCCTTGACCACATTTGAATTTACTGACAATTTGTCAGTACAACATTAAAAAAAAAATATATTATTTTTATCGGTTATTGGGACGTTTTGTAGTAACAAGATGACGAGGTTCTCTTTACTATTACTGACGACATGACGTTATGATGATATGATTGACATATTACCGGTAAATAACTGTCAACAAAATCTTGGTCGTTATGTGAGCGAGCGAGTTTGAAAGATTTTCCGTTTTTACACATCAAAAAGGGTCATTTTTTGGCTTATTTTCGTCGGCACGTGAGACATTTTGTCGGTACGAGATCTAGTGGTGACGGTCTACATATAACGAAAAGATTTCAAATGTACCGTCAAAACTCGTAAAATGCATTATGGGGGGTCGCTATTAATGATCGAAGAAGATGGTCGCTAAACATAATCGAAGAAGAGGGTCGCAATTTAAATCTAATAAGAAAGGGAAATGGATGAAGGAAAACCCAACGGTACTCCCCATACATTAACCCTCGATTTGTGCGCTAATGTTGCATCTCTGCACCGCCGTATAATTAAAATTTAACAATGGTTATTTTTTTTATTATCCTTCACCTTTGTAGAGGAAAAACTTAAAAAGGCGCTTTACCGGTACCTAAATAATCAAAAGGCGATGTCTTAATTCATACATCTACAATGTGATTTCATTAACTAAAAAAATCCCTTTCTAGTCCAGTCAAAATAGCATTTTACCCACCACTAATTGCAACAGAATTGTTTTAACTGTCATGACTATCAGTGAGGTCTCCTCATCACCATACTAAAAGTCTCCAAAAATTCAAGCATGGGAAAGTGTTCTAATTTGCATAATATGCAAATTAGCTTTCACTGTACAAGAATTTCCTATTTTCATTAATGTTTGCAGCCAAAATGTCTCTTAGAAAGAATTAGATTGCCAAAATAGATGTATTTACCATCAGTGAACATGATGAGCACATTTCCAAATAAACAACTGTAACTTAATTAGCATAATATGCAAATTAGTATCAATACTGACGAAAAATCCATATTTTGTTTACATTTAATATGCATTTAGCCACATAATTCAAACAAGAAATATCTAGGTCATGTTTACAATGTTAACAATGGACACATTTTCAGAGTGATATTCTGAAAATATTTTGCAAAATATGCAAATTAGCTTCCATCATGAGAGAAAATTCGTGTTTTTACCTCCATCATCCATCTCAATACGAAATGGAAATATTTACATGTTTTGTTCGATAATATAAGTAACGTTGTACAAATTTTAATGAAATTTGATATGAAGGTACATGCTATGAAAATAGGTCCAGCATGGGAAAGTAATCTAATTTGCATAATATGTAAATTAGCTTTCCCGGTACAAGAAATTTAAGGTTTCACCAAATCTTACAGCTAAATGGAAGATTTAAAGAAATTAATTGTTAGTACAGATGCTCTTATGGCCAGGGACCATGATAATCACATTTTTGAATAAATTATTTCAATTTAATTAGCATAATATTCAAATTAGCTGAAAGAAGTCACGAGTTTCACTATAACATTGCATGTAAGTATACCCTGTGGAAATTTTTAAATTCTAAAAGCCCGTCCTTCTGCGTCAGGGAACATAGACGAATAGTCGATTTTTGCCATAACAATGACAAATTAGTTTCAGTGATTTGATCAAGTTTACATTATATATTTTATGCAGGTGATTAACAAAATCAGTTGGTCGTGTTCATGTCCTTATGAATTGAAGGACGAACGCAAAAGCATTAGCATCCCCTTGCTGGGTACAAATGACTTATGGTAGACCTATGGTGATGCATACGTTAACGAGAACTCCTGACATTTGACCTTTGGCCAACATACTCAAAGATCAAAGCTTAGGTGTATTATCTTCATATCAGTTATACGTCTACCCATTTTCATTCTATCTAACATTAAAAGTTTAGTCGAACGGAACTACATTTTTGGGATACTGTACATATTTTCAAATATTTAATGAGCTACTTGTACAATCAAATCCAACAATTAAACACAGGCTGATTGATATTAATACCACTTGTATGTACTTCCTTCTTCTTCTTCTTTCCAATGGAACAAGCGTTACACACTAAAGTCAGTATCATTTTTGTGCACCCTCTGTATACAATATTTCCTTCCTATTCCACTAGCCAATAACTTCAAATCGCCCTTTCCGATAGACACCATCCAGTTGATGGTGATGGGCGGTGTCGGATGTACGTGTGGGGTTAAAAATTATCCACACTAATGATAAATTACCCTCCCCACGACGCCCCGAACCAACTTTCGTAGGCATTTGTTGCGCCTGAAGGGCGCGACTTCGTACTCATTGGGGGCACAGTGGCGTGGCGGTCTGGTCTACCTCTCACCCTTTTTGCTATTAATTTATCCTTCCTACTCATCTTTAGTATGCTGCGATCACTCTGAGGAGGGTGTGTTCACACAGCGATGGTCTCGCGCAGGTATCCTTTGTTCATTCTTCTTCTCGTAATTGTCTTAATCTTTCAAACTATTCTTCATTTCTTCTCTCACATCCACATTTCGTGCTCACCAAGCATCTTTCTTTCTGCTTCCTGATGTTTCAGATCCATACAGTTGTATACTCCAAATCTATTAAGTGTGCCTTAGTTCTTCTCCGCTCATATTTCTTTGAAGTTCAACCTGTATCTCTCTCTATTCGTGTTACCTTCATTACCTTTGTTTATCTGATATTATATCATTCATTCAATGGTTTCCCCCACGGTGTACTAGTTCGAGGCCATATCTATACTGTTGAGATACTCTTTGCTATCTCTTAAAATCGGTCCTTATCATCAGCAACCGAACAGAAATGACTGTTTACCTCCAACAGTATTCAATCTTCAATATGCCCAAATAAAAGGCCGTGCCCGAGATAATGCTTGAATAATGATAGTAAAGTTTGCCAGTCTTGTTGAATCTCCTCTTCAATATCAGTTCGAGTCTTGATTGTGCGCTATTACATGATCCGTTGCATAGTAAAAGTTCATAATTATGGCACCTTATCCCCGGCGGGGGGGGGCGGTACTTGCCTAGGTAAGGGTCGGAACGGGAGGTCCCGCTCTAAATAGGTTACTTTTTCGCCAAAAATCCTTAAACAAGGGTTATGGTTTTGGGGAATAAAAATCCTTAAACAGGGTCATGATTTTGAAATCTTTACGAATTTACACTAGTATTAATTCGCAGAATTATCATCGCTAAAATGCCTTAAAAAGGGCACTTTTCTTGATAAGAAACCCTGTAATAATAGGCTACCATTTTCCGCCAAAAGACCCTTAAAGGTCGGTTTCATTGACTTCAGCCGCCACACCCCCCGTCGGACCAGAATCTGATACCCCCCCCCCCCCCGGACTATCCTTATCCAGTCTGACTCCAAGAAAACTAAAACCACATTCAACTAGTTTTGATTCCATTTTACTCTATCAAACGCGCTTTCTCGTAGTCAGGAAGCATAGTGTTACGCCCTTTCAGATTATTTTAGTCTACGTTACCAGATGTTTCTCATAACTGCATAGCCTCACGCCTAACAGGTTGCCGAGTCCAGCCGTCGAAATCCGAACTGATCATATATCTCAGAAAACCTTTCAACTTTCGCCAGCCATTTTTCTATATGATGATTCGTAGAATCTTTTTGAATTGCATGGACATATTATACTTATTGTTGAGGAAGCTAGAGCACTTATGTAGGCTTCACCTCCCCTCTTGGTATCTGCGGATCGGATGATTGTCGAAGGAAAGTCTTCAGCGCCAGTTCTCAAGATTCATAGATATTACACATAATCTTTCCGAGGTTCTTTTCTTATCTGTCGCATCCAAGCTTCTTTTAGAAAATTATGCAATTCATCTATGTCCAGATCTCTTTTATCTGTTATTCCTCAATGGACATTTCGAATATCAGAGCTGAAAGTAACAGGGTGTACTCATCACTCATCCTGATCTACAATCTCGTTTTACTTTCCATGTGACTTTTCATCCTTGTCAATATCATTCTTCAATGTATTCTACCATCTCCTTTGAATGTATGCCCCTATTTCAATCTACTCTCTCCAGATTTGCGTGTGAGATTATTCCTTGGCAGATCACCTTTTGCGATTGTGCTTTATTAGTTCCCTGGACTTTGCAGCATCAATGTGCACATCCTCCCTACTATCCTAGATTTATTTTGATGCCATCACACTGCCTCTTTTAGACCACTTTTCTTCGATGCTTGCTTTGTCAATTATTCAGGTTATCTATTCAATCCACTTTCCTTTTGAATTAATTCTA
>JZLH01S0630321.1:22852-35762 GCA_001188425.1 Eucidaris tribuloides | reverse complement strand
TTCAGGTATAGGAAATTACACGTTATGAATAACGGTCCTTTTGAACCATGGTCCTTATGAATAGTGGTCCTTATGACTAGTCCCGATAATTTTCCCTCGGACAATTGCCCTCAGAAATTACCACCTGGACACTTGCCCCTTATTATAACCTGTATAATTACCCCAGGAATTACCACCCGAATAATTACCCCAGGACAATCACCACCCGAACAATAACCCCCGACCAATCACCACTGGACAATCACCACAGGACAATCACCCCGGACAATCACCACCCGACAATCACCACTGGACAATCACCACACGGCAATCACCACCGGACAATCACCACCGGACAATCACCACCGGACAATCACCACCGGACAATCACCACACGGCAATCACCACCGGACAATCACCACCGGACAATCACCACACGACAATCACCACCGGACAATCACCACACGGCAATCACCACCGGACAATCACCACCGGACAATCACCACACGACAATCACCACCGGACAATCACCACTGGACAATCACCACTGGACAATCACCACTGGACAATCACCACTGGACACCACTGGACAGTCACCACCAGACAATCACCACCAGACAATCACCACCGGACAATCACCGCCACCGGACAATCACCACCAGACAATCACCACTGGACAATCGCCACTTGACAATCACCACCGCACAATCACCACCTAGACAATCACCACCGCACAATCACCACCGGACAATCACCACCGGACAATTACCACCGGACAATCACCACCTGGACAATCGCCACTGGACAATCACCACCGCACAATCACCACCGCACAATCACCACCGGACAATCACCACCGGACAATCACCACCAGACAATCACCACCGCACAATCACCACCGGACAATTACCACCGGACAATCACCACTGGACAATCACCACCGGACAATCACCACTGGACAATCACCACCGGACAATCACCACCGGACAATCACCACTGGACAATCACCACTGGACAATCACCACCTGACAATTACCACTGGACAATCATCACCAGACAATCACCACCTGATAATTACCACTGGACAATCACCACAAGACAATCACCACTGGACAATTACCACTGGACAATCGCCACTGGACAATCACCACCTGACAATCACCACTGGACAATCATCACCGGACAATTACCACTGGACAATCACCACAAGACAATTACCACTGGACAATCACCACCTGACAATTACCACTGGACAATCACCACAAGACAATCACCACCAGACAATCACCACTGGACAATCACCACTGGACAATCATCACCGGACAACCACCGGACAATTACCACTGGACAATCACCACAAGACAATCACCACCAGACAATCAACACTGGACAATCACCACCGGACAATTACCACCGGACAATCACCACAAGACAATCACCACTGGACAATCACCACCGGACAATCACCACCGGACAATCACCACCGGACAATCAACACTGGACAATCACCATCGGACAATTACCACCGGACAATCACCACCGGACAATCAACACTGGACAATCACCATCGGACAATTACCACTGGACAATCAACACTGGACAATCACCATCGGACAATTACCACCGGACAATCACCACCGGACAATCAACACAAGACAATCACCACTGGACAATCACCACTGGACAATCACCACCAAACAATTATCACCTGGGCAATTACGACCATTCGATTATTACCAGACAAACACCACATGGACAATTTCCCCTCCCTCCCGGACAATTGCCTCCCGAATAATTACATCCAGGACAATTCCCCCAGGACAATCATCACCGGACACCGGAATATTAAATTGGGTTAAGTTTCGCACCGTAAATTCAGCAGTATAAACAAATAAATCACACATGATATGGTTATTTGATTTACATGTCATTTCTTACTTTATTGAATTCACATTTTCTTTTCATTGCAACTCTGTCTTACATCGAGTGCCATGTGAACAATAAGGTTTGCATTTTAACATCAATTGAGTTCTTTGTTCTAGAACGTTGTACAAGATGCCTTGATTGAAATATATTACAATGTATTTACATGTATACTAAACACTTGTATAAAACACTCTTCTGTGTCACTTTATAAGAATTTCTACAGGTTTATCTGGAAATCTTAAATACATTTAGTTAGAAATTCTGTTTATCACCTGTATGATATCAAGTTCGTTTTTATTTCTGGAACACTTCATGAACACTTGAACAAGTTCCATAAACAAGTGTTTAGGTGTTGAATATCATAAACACGACAACTAACATTTTTGTGAATATATAAACACTTAAAGGGAGAAGGCACCGGCAACTAACAGGCATAAGTTATTAAGAAATAAAAAGGCATTGGGAGTATTGTGAGAATTATGGTATATGGTGAAAAAGACAGCCTAAATAAGGGCTACTGTGTGACACTCACACTCAGCAAGGCCCTATAAATTAGTTAATTTGTGTTTATTTTATGTCTTTGCAAGCCTTATCTTAAGATAAAACTTGCAGAAACAGTCATAGGGGGAGGAGCTTATCGATTCAAACAATGCATACATTACTACGGCGTGACTAACACACGTCGGGTGGCATGCATCGGTCATGCTTGGTCAGTTTCAGCAATGTGTACGTGCGATCTGATTGGTTGGCAAGAACTCAAATGTTTTCTTAACTTATGCCTGTTAGTTGCCTGCGCCTTCTCCCTTTAAGGGTCTAGAGGTTCATGAAAATGTTTGTTGACGCGTTTATGATTTCCAACACCTAAACACTTAAACGTCTTTAGTTTCATGTTTAACGTGTTTGGGTGTTTACGAAGTTTTCGAGGGTTTAGTATTTTTTTAGTGCAGTATATGTTTGAAAAGGTTTGTCTGAGAGAAAAGGGGTCAAACATAATCCAAATTAGGTGACATTAAAATCCAGTTCATATCCCTCCCGTTTCCATGTGTGATACCAACAAATGACCCTTGTCCGGAGTCAGCGAGTTAGCCTCATTTAAGATTTTTTCGAACATGGAGTTTTGTGCAAAAGCGTATGCAGGGTGCTCATCCACGGCCAATTTATCACGGCCATTTTTTTTCTCCGCCAAGTCATGTCCTGTTACTAGTCGAACTGCAGACAAGAATCGGAGGGCACGGAGCCGACGAAGACGAATAATTTTTTTTTTCGATTGCCCCCAGAAAACATTATCCTCCAGCCAAAGAGATTGTGACAAGCAAGGGGGGGGGGGGGACGCCAAAAACAGTACTAACGTTCTCCCGATGCCCCCCCCCCCCATTTTCGTTCTCGACATAAACTCGTGCTCAGCTGGAAGGAGGTTTTTTTTTTCCTGTTTCACGGAGTTAAACACCACCCTCTTTAGAAAAGAGTATTTGAACACTGAGAACACCCCTGCGTACCCCTATGTTGTCATAATTAAAACTGAAAAGCCTGTTTATTTCAGATTAAGCTTGAACGCTTTATTTTCTAATCATGGATGTCCACTTCATCCGGATATGAGTGAAGGTTAGAAACGAAATCTTTTGAAGAACATTACTGCTGTTTTGTATTGACCACAGTATACTATTCAGAGTGGTCTTATGATGCAATACGAGATCACACTGCTGGGTAATACCGATGTAGTTTGCAAGATATCATTTTTACATTACTAATAATGCATCAGAAATACTGTTCATGCAATGTTTACATGATATCCTGTTATATATACATTCTTGAAGCCAAAGTGTGTTCTTAATCTATCATTTAAAGGCAAAATTCACCCTGAAATCAAGTTGGTTTTAATAAAAGCAGAAAAATGAGAGAAACATTAATGGAAGTTTGACGAAAATCCACCAGACAATAACAGATTTATGAAGTTTCAAAGTTTTTAATTTGTGACGTCACTTGCGAGCAGCTCTCCATAATGTCATGTAATATAAATTCCATAAATTGCAATCTTTTATTAGTTCATGATAATGGAATGGG
Source organism: Eucidaris tribuloides (assembly GCA_001188425.1). Taxonomy (NCBI): domain Eukaryota; kingdom Metazoa; phylum Echinodermata; class Echinoidea; order Cidaroida; family Cidaridae; genus Eucidaris; species Eucidaris tribuloides. The sequence goes on along the minus strand of JZLH01S0630321.1, from coordinate 31,796 downwards.
GATTTTTTTTTCATATTTGCATGTATAAAATAATGTTTCTGATAATATATTGAATACACAGGTCAAATCATTTTCGAATTTTTGAGAAAACGGCACTTTTATGGAATTTATATGACATGACATATGGGGAGCTGCTCGCATGTGACGTCACAAATTTACAACTTTGAAACTTCATAACTCTGTTATTCTTTGGTGGATTTTCGCCAAACTTTAATTGATTTTTTTTTCATTATTCTGCTTTTATTAAAATCAACTTGATGTCAGGGTGAACCTTGCCTTTAAGAGCTAAACATATGACCAAACTCTACAGTACAAAACAAGTAACCCTTAATGGTATATAGGCCTAATCAAGGCAGAAAAAGTTACAGTGCACCCCGTTTTTTTCACAGGGGACATAAATTATATACTGCAATGTACCACTCACTTCTCTGTGGTTTTGAGTGAATTCTGCGTTTGCTTTTTCGTCTTACAGTCTGTCATGCATCTGATTTTTTTCATGAATATTTGCCGTTATTATCATCAGAGTAATTCTTATCACGTTACCAGAATTCATACGTATGATTGAAACTGGAGAAATCAATCGATGACCGAGGTTGGGAAGCCATCTATCCAACTGTGGTGGAGATCATAATCTTGGTAGGCATAACAATGATATTGATGACATTCTATAAAAACAACAGACTTGTTCACAAACTCTGAAAAGGCATACCTTTGTTTACCATTACATTACAACGATGTAAGTGAAACGGAGAGTATGACGTCATGCAGAATCAGATATATATGCATGGACATCGGACATGCTATATGTGCAAAGTGAAAGTCGTACTTGCACTTTGGCTGTTGTCCCACGTCTTTCCGGAACCAGTTTGACGTCACCACTTTGGCTTCTTGAATAATTTTATTGAAAAATGCGAACACAACATAGTTATAAAACACAATGTTATGAAACGACGATGACTTGTTACTTATTCATTACATTTCAGAGCATTATGTAACATAATATTTCACCTCAAATATCAAATATCACGTCAGCTTGAAAAATGGATTTTGTTTGCCTTTTTAAGACGATAGCAGTGTTAACACAATCAATACAACAGTACATTCATCAACACCTTTGTACAATAATTTACAAGTCGGTAACTTCAAGAGAAGAAGTTACAAACCTATGGAGTACCAACAGTCAATAACGAATCCGAGTTTCATGTAACATTTCGAATCATCTCAATACATCAGCTGTCATGTAGATCTGCTAAAGATGCATATCATTTGCTTCATGAGCTTTCAGTGGTTTATATGACGTACACAACGATACATTCACTGAAATCTATGTACAATATTTACAAGTCGTTAACTTCACGCAAGGAAATTTTAGACCAGTCGTCCATGATGAATCTTACCACTTACTTTCAGTATTACTTCATGTTACATTGTTAGTTACGGTAATGCATTACTTCTCGGATATTCTATCGTTTGCTTGATAAGCTTTAAGCTGTTTTTATGACATCAAATCTATATACAGTGTCTACAAATCATTAACTTCATGCAAGGCAATGGAGGGGGTGCATTAAATATTACATAGTTTTGAAATCAAAGAGTATTACTACACTATTAATGTAGTAAAATGCATTGTAGATCTAATAACAAAATATGGTTAGGGTAAAGGCTCCGGCTTACAACAAATAAGCAGTCATACAATTTAGTGATCCCCTTTTTGAAATAAATAATTAATCAAATAAATAAATAAATAAATAAATAGATAAACAAACTACCAGAAGATACTTACGAAGATGCTTCCAAAGATTCTTCTGAATATTCTGCCGAAAATTATTCCGGATGTTCTTCCGAAGATTCTTTCGAAGATTCTTCCGAAAATTCTTCTGAAGAGTACTTGTGTTCATCCAAGTCGTCAGTCATCACAGGGTCTTTTACGTTAGGACACCAGGTCGAGACTACTTGTTGGAGATATTCAAATGATGTGTATTTGTCATGGACAAAGTTGCACTCTTCAAGTATAAGTTTTTCTATGGATAATGGCTGATTACACGTGACCCGCGAGGAATGCTTTGAGACGCGTATCGAGCAATCAATCATGCGCAGCGTTCTCAAATTCGGGCAGAAACGGCTGATTCCGTCAAAAAGATGAACTAAATATACCCCATGTGCCCCAATAACGAGATACTCAAGGGACTCAAGTAGTTTTTTACATGATGACATAAAATTGGGATTACGAGCTGGGAAAATCGACTTCACTAAAACCAGAGACATTTTTTTCAAGTTTGGAAACAAGTTTGCAGAAGCGACCAATATATGAGAGAAGAAATTGCTATCTACCCATAGGAAATTATCGTCATAATCTTCAAGTGGTTTGAGGCGAATTGTCTCGAGAGACCTTAACTGACTAGATGCGACATCATATTGAAACCCGATAGGGCAACCGTATATAGTAACATCTCTGACGTATGGGCATAGGTCTGCTAGCATGGCTACCACAGCAATCATGTCCATATCTTTGATAACATATAGACTGAATGTCTTAAGTTTGATGAGCTTATCATCACACGAAACCCCACCAGGCAATTCAGTTATAACGCCGTATGCAAGTATAACATCTGTCAAGTTTGGACATACCTTTGCCAGTGTAGACAATATACGAAATAGTGGAATTTTGATTCGTGATGAATCAGCTTTATCATCATCTTCAGAAAACTCTAAATTAATTTTTTGAAGTTTTTCAAGAGATTGCATCTCACCGATAAAGAAGTCATGACATCCTTTCTCCTTCATTTCAGAGTGAGGTAATTCTAGGGTACAGTCCTCAGGCGTACATAAATCTAGATCCCACGGAGCACATAACGTGATATCCAGATATGTCAGGTGTGGACACATCATTGACATCATACCAAGGAGACCACGTATTGTAATGGAACCCTCGCATTGATCCATAGTAGTAGGTATACTCCTGCGACTAAATATGGTGATACTTTTAAGACATGACCGATAATCATTACACGTAGTTTTCATTTTCTCGTATTGCTTCAAATCGATTTTACAGTTGATTAGATAGAGTTTTTCCAAGACAGGGCAGAATCTTGACATTACTGCTAATAAGTCATATAGTGAAATGGTCGTTGAAATGAAGGATAGTCTGATATTTGTTAGTTGTGACATCGAATTGTTCTCAGATATGTATGTACAATCCTCGGGATTGATGACAAGAATGGACGATTCTTCTAATTCAAGGTCTCTGCAAGAAGAGATTCTTGATAGGTGCAGTACGCGATTGATTGACATATCGGAATGTTCAAATTTAAGCCTAGAGATGGTAGTTATACTGCTATCTATGGACTCTAAGAAATAAAGCTGCGCTGGAAATATCAATTTATTTCCGTCTAAAAGCATACCAAAATCGGGTATTAATCTCATCAAACTCAGCAACATTTGACCTTCCATCTGACTCTCATAATTGACTAACAGTCCTAATTCAAACAAAGAATCTGCCATGAAGGACATCCCTTGGCTCAATTTAGTTGATATCAGTCTGACGTTGATATCCTCTGTTTTCTCATCCAGAGTGGATTTATCACGGTGACTGTCAGGTGCGTCATGAAGAGTCACGAGATGATTGATAACGGATTCGGTCGTTTCTCGGTTCCGTCGTTCTTTGGTTTCATTTCCACAAGTAAACAGTAGCATATATTGGAGGTTAAGGGCCGCGCGTTTGGTATCAATGTTCTTAAGATGCGCTTGAAGTGTGTCCTGATCACACTTCTTCAAGTAATCACCAGCACACTTCTCTTGAAAGAGGAGATGGGGAAAAGATAAAAAAATTCCTGTTCCTCCAACACATCGTCCGATGGTTGTGATTCATGTCTAACAAGAAGTCCTATTACAAGCCCTGTTTCAAGAATTTCATCTCTATCCGCAAAATCCGAATGAGAGAAGAGGAGTTTCTTGCCTGGTTTGAGCAATGCTGGTAAGGCTATCTTCCCAAGGTCTTTCCAAAACTGTTTCAGTTTCTGCATTTCAGTTGATTTGGCAGGAGTTTGGTCGGTGTAACGCGCATTGGAGATACTGGTACCCGACACCTTGTTGAAAAACAAGGCACGAAGAAAATAGTCAAACAGTTGCCCGAGCGTCTTGATCTCAGAAATAGAACCACAACGTTTTAACACATAACAAATCATTGCTAGTAATATCGGTGTGCCAGCAAGAAGGCGAATCGCTTTGTTTGCGTCAATTTGATTCATATATTGCGTAGCTTCGTCTGGAAAGTACTTTTGTACATACGATTCGACTCCTTTCTCATCAAAACCTTCGAGATCTAGTTGAGTGTATGTTGCGTGATTTTGTAAACACAGAGAATGCCATGGACGTGTGGTAACCAGGACTCGTACATCTCGCAGTGACTCCCACTGTACTATATCTTTGATGTCACCTGTGTATTCTTTGGACTTGAACTCGTCTAGTCCATCAAATATCAATATCATATCTGATGGGTGTTGTTCCATATATGCTTTAATTTGTTCGGGACGAATTTTGCTACTTCTACTGAGAAGTTGGCTACAGATTGCATTTTCGATGTTTTCGGTTTCTTTCAGCCTCCGAAATTCAATGACACAGACTAAGCGGACATTTTTCAAAGGGGAATTTGGTTCTTCCTGTGCCCAGTCAAATGCTAGCTTTTTGCACAATGTGCTCTTGCCTGTTCCACCTTCACCACGTACAAGGAGGCGGGAAGGCTTGTTGCCATTTACTTCAAGTGAAAAAACGTCGTGATGAGAGTTCTCAAGAGGGACCTTTCTTACAGAATCCTTTTCCTCTTCTATTTCTAAAAGGGAAAGTGTCGTGAAATATGTTTTAAGTTCGAAATCCTTGCTTTCCCACGGGTCTCGCTTAATCCTACAGTATTTACCGACATAATACTGTTTCAACTCTCTGCGAAATTGATCGACATCAAGGTGATCCGGTTGAATGACTGTTTGATCTGCAATAGCAAAAGAAAAGTTAAATGTTACCTTTTAGAATTTAAAGACACCATATGAACCTTTACTGTTATGGGCTTTTTGGCTCCATGATAATACGGGGTGGGGGAGGGGGCTGAGAGGCCCCCTTATGCTCTCAGCCGTTGACTGCACGATCGCGAGGAAAATTGGCACGCACGTCACAAGCCCCGTACTCTGCAAAATAGTACTGTTATTTCTTTCTTTAAAGTAATGTCGTTTCATTAATTATGCTAACTTATGCATGACATACGAAAGCCCCGAATGTGTTAATAATTGGTCTAGATACTCTTTGTAGTGTTCTTAGCAAATGTACTACGAAAATTTTACGATATCTAATTTATTTCTTATGTATTTTTTTCAATTTCTATTTCTTTGTTTTTTCGAGGAAATTTGTCAGTGACACTGTTGCGATCATAAATAGCATAAATTGAATCAATTCGAATCGGTAATAGCAAAATATGCATACATTTATAATTTTGGGGTGAAAACACAATTTGTATTGAAATTGTACATGAAATCACGTTTTTGAGTAAATTTTGGTGCGACATGCACGTCCAAAATTATGCGTAATTCCAGAACCCCGTACCTGAACGTCACGAAATGGTCTTTAAAAATGCGGGAGATTCGAAAAAAAGTGACGAAACATCGCAACAAGAGCTTTTCATGTTGCAGATAATATCGCGCGAAACGTCGAGGGGTGGGGCTTCCAAGAGCCCCCCCCCCCATCCTGTGCAGATAGAGTTAAATTGTGGAGTGTTTTCAGTTTAAAAAGTTGTCAAAGTTCGATATCTGAACTACATTATTAATACTGCTTGAATGGACAATAATATTGTTTTATTCAAATTGCCTTTAATTTCATTACTTTTTTTTTAGTAATACAGCGTGACTGGAGCAATGAAATTGAAAAATACAGATTACAGAATCATTAACAAATTCACCTATTGTTCTTTATCTGTAATGGATGTATTGTTTGTCCAGTCGAAATTCATCAGTCTCCTTTCTAATATTTTGTGTTCCCACTCCAAGTTTAAACAGTACATCAGCCATTCCATACTTGTGCCACACAAGTCACGCATGTTGTGTCTTACGAGTCACATGTCTGGGTATAGATGGTTGATTTACTTGATCAAGTATTGGATTCGGTTCCAATATTATCTCAGTTTTGATCTATACCCTTGTTTACGACTTGTACGACATGAAGCTTGCGTGACTCGCGTGACATTTACGTGGAATGGCTGACATAACAAAAATGCTGCACAATTACCACCCCACATTTTGGTTTGACCAGATTAAAACTGTTACCGGACTGTCATCTGAGAGTACCTACGCCCTTGTTCAGGATCGTCAGTCATGACACAGCATCACAGGAGTCACGAGATGTCAGACATGATAGGAACGGACCAACCAACCAAACAACCAAACAATCAACATTTGGTACACACAATTACTACACAATTACTGCATTTTCACTGGGCGATTACGTTTCTCTTTGGTCACTATCTGAGAGTGACTGAAGAGAAAGATAATTACCCAGTGATTCGAACTATGTTAATTAGTAATAGTAGTAGTAGTAGTAGTAATAATAGTAATAATAGTAATAATAATAATAATAATAATAATAATAATAATAATAATAATAATAATAATAATAATAATAATAATAATAATAATAAATAACATCTTATTTAAGCAGGGTTGCCACTTCAGTCTGATAGACTTCTCTCACAGCGGGCCCTGCATAACATACTTGTTGATATTACCCTTTTCTAGAGAACTGTTCAAGAATGCCGAGCTCCTGTCTTTGGAATGACCAGGCTGGGGCTCAAACCCGCGACCTTCTGGACGTGAGGTGAACGCTCTAGCCACTAGGCTATCACGCTGGTTGTACTTTAAACGTTAACTGACTTTTACTTTAGTTACTTAACAAAACTCATATGAACACTGTTGAGAATAAGAAGGCAGTTATTAACTCAAATAAGGTATATTGCATTACAAAGTGTGTATTCTTTTTCACTGACCTTAGAATGTACTAACAATATTATATACAAGATCGTTTATTCAAACCTACTGATTTTGGTTTTTTTTTTCTCTTTTATAGAACGTACAGAATTTAAAGGTCTCATAAATCCAAATGCACGTTAACTTCTGTTAATCCCTATTGGTATGTACATCACTAAATCACTAAATATTCTGTGAAAATAGGTACCATATATTTTAAAACATTTTCTGCACCCCGCTTAATCCCACCTCCAAATATTTCCTCTTAATCATCTTATCTTTATTTATATTCTTCATGTGACATCATCCTGTACCCTTGAAATGAACAATAGACCGGTTTGTGCCTTTAAATTCTTAATACTATGTGTACCTGAATACACTCGCAAGACATTTTCACACAATGCCCTCTGACAGCCTTTGAATCATTATGTCAGAAAGAAACAGAAAGAAGCATAAAAACATATGGCGTTGTTATAGGGAGGTGAACGTAGAAATATCAAATATGTGAAGGCACCTAACCTATCTATTGTGTAGCTCAAGGGTTACAAGATGATAATGTCACATAAAGATTATGAATAGAGATGATCTGGAGAATTGTTTTAGAGGTGAGGCTTAGCAGGGTGCAGAAAATGTTTTGGAAAATTGTTAAAAAGTGCATAATACACACTTTCATGGAAATATGTAATGATTTGGTGATGTAAATACAAAAAGGCATCTACAGAAGTTCGCATTTCATGAGACTTCGTGCGAATTTGTTAACACATCATGAACGTTACACGATTAAACTACTATCATGCCCCAATAGAAATAAATCCCGTAGAAAGAGTTACACAAAAATTTTGCCTATCATTATACTGACGGTTGTTCTTTGAAAATGAGTCAACATGACCACAAAGTTTCTAAAGTAGAATACTTGCATATTTGATTCTAGAATAGTTTTACTCTAAGTTGAAGACTACCTCCAACCGTGCCATCTACCTAATTAATTGTACAGACAGTCTTGTCCAGTTTTGCATAATTAACTTACCGATCATACGAGATTGGGATGACTGTACTGAAGCAATGATGTCTTCGAGTTCCTGTAATGTTCCACCTGTCTTCAGTGCCCATTTACTCAGCATCTCGAAGAAAGTGTTATGTGCGTTTGGTAGTTCGCGTTCCATATGCTGACAATAGTTATTTATTTGCGCTAGATTAAAGCCCAGTTCGACTCCAAGGGGACGTAAACAACCACAAGACAAATTCTTTGCAATCTTCATGATGTCTTTTGGTAGTATTTCTGACATTTCGGGGGAAGGAGTAGATTCTGTTGCTTGCCGTTTTCCTTCTGGGGTAACCGGAATGTCTATAAAATCAATAACATGAATATTGTGACTTTAGTCGTGAAAAAAATGGACCAATTAAGTGCCGTGCCGTTGATGGCTGGCCTCTGCTTTCCCTCGCCAATTATTCACCCAATAATTAATGATCGTGACTATCGACATAAAACATATTATTTAACATACCAAACATAACTACACATGAAGCATTGTAAACCGCAAACACTCTAAAAAGAAATTTTAGGTCATCGAGTAACACTAATTTGCCATTGCAAAGTGTAAAATTACATGTACACATGACTTTTTGTACAAGTATAGAAATTATAAGTAATTATATACTACTTCGATGCCTTAGGACAATAATTTAAATGATGTCTTATTCTTACGAATGGAAAACTCCTTTTTGAATGACAGTATAGTCAAGTAATTTGCTTTGTCAATGATAGAGGTGAGTAAAACATAAACTCCTCAAAAAAGTTTGGAAATCTGAGTTTGATCGGTTTTATCTCCCTTTTAGTAGTAATAATCAATGCAAACTTGGTATCATCGGAAAGATTATTTAATTTTCTTTAAAATGATACCCTATTTGTTATGAATATGTCATCAGGGAAAGGGCAGTATCTT
>JZLH01S0630319.1:14478-25548 GCA_001188425.1 Eucidaris tribuloides | reverse complement strand
ATCTGCTCAAAAAAAGTCATGACCACTCCCTGTATCCTACATTATGTATTTGATATGTTTGTGTTTGTGTATATTTTTGTACATGCACACGTGTGTTTGTGTACACTGTACAGATGTGTATGTTGGTATACTACTTAATTGTGTTGTTCATAGTGTTTTGTACTCAGTACTTTCATTTCTGATAGAATGATTTCTGCATTTTACATACAAACTACAGTAGAAAGTGAAGTAAAGTACATATACACAATGCGATCTCTCTTTATTTAAAAAAACTCACAAATTTAGAGTCTTTTTCTTTTATTTCCCCAGAACAGTGCATAAATCTGAACTACATATATATGAAATCAATGAAATGTCAAACACGTACCAAATACAATAACATCAAAGAGCAATAAAAACAGGACCAGCACTCTACCTGACTTATGGATATATACACTGTACAGTAGGCCTACTTTCTTTGCCATATGTTTCATAATTTGACCCGGTGGTTGAGTATTTTTTAAGTCAAATTCAACCTCTATCTCTTGCCCCCCCCCCCCCCAAAAAAAAAAAATCTATTCTTCATGTTTTATGGTATTTTCTATCCTGAAACCATGCTGACTTTTGACATTCTAAAGAAAATCTTGAATAAAAAAAAAAAAAAAATCATGACTCTGGCTATGAATGTACCCATCTCCACACAGAAAGTGATATGGTACCCCATTTTGCATGCACACCCATCCCCACTACCCCCCCCCCCAACAAACAAAAAAATCTGGTATTAAAAGTACAGTATTATCGTCCATGGATTGCTAAAGGTCACCAACTAACTGTAATCATCTGGCACACAACCAAATTCATGTTCAATCATCTGCTATGTAAATTTGCACTCATGTTAATACTAGTTAATACCCATGTCAAATTCATGACCACACCCCATTCACAAGCTTAGGGCCTATGGCCAGAACTTTTCATGTTATGGACAACAACAAAATATAATTTTTACAATTATGTATTGTAGAAAATGAAAAACACAGAATTTTGAAATTGAAAACATGTTTTAATACTAAAAAAAATACTAAAAAAATTAAACAAATAAATAGCTAACTTGTATTTGCAAATTATCATATTATGTACAATAATATTCACTTCAATACTTTGTGGTTGTTCGACAATGTTGAAGGCATGCTACATGTATCTTGAAATCCTACAAAATGTGTAGTTTGTACCAAAATTTGTATGTCTGGTTTTAAAATTGGGAGACTTCTCAACTTTTTTTTTGGGGGGGGGGGTGGAGACACTCAGGCTCAGCTGTAGCTGGTAATTTAAAAATCACAGTACATGTACAAAACCATGATTCATGCTAAACATTTTGGTAGGTTTGATGTTGCTTTTTGATATTTGGGCTGACGATATCGTAAATTCTGAAAGAGAATGATGAAAAATTTCAGCAACCAATACTCTGCTTTAAAGATTGTGTCAGGGATGTGCAAGTCCATTACTTTCCTTCAATATCAATACCAAACGGTAGTTTAGTACTTACAAATGGTGTGTTGAAAGTTTGAGATCCATACGTCATGAATTTGTTGTTTTATGAGAAAAACTAATAACGACATGTTACCAGAATGTTGTTCTTTCCGTGAGTTTCAATTTTGCTCAAACTGCGAAGTGTATCGTCACAAGACCAGCGGAGCGCACTGATTGGTTAAACGGCTAACCTCCGCGCGACCTTCGGCTAACGGCTGATCGGACAATTTCGAAACAGCCCGTGCACGTCGACGTCACAGATTTTTTTTTAAAAAGATGTCAGAGTCATTTAAAAAAGGATGAAGTTTAACCATCCAGATTTTCTGATTTCATTCATTTAGATGTCTTTTGATGTGCAAATCAATGACACAATCTTTAACTTTGAGTTTATATACAGATCCCACGAATCCCGCACAACAGCTTAATAACACAAGCCATGGAGTGACATCACTATTTGCAGGAAATCTTTTCAGCCACACGAAAATTTTGCCGCAACTTTTTTTGTCTCTGACTGGCAGTTAAGGTCATATAGCAGTACAGTCACGATGTTATCACTGGGATCCTACGATGTAGGGTAAAATTAAAAACATTTGAATAAAAGTTTCCCAACGTTGTGAAACACTTGCTCGCACACCGAAAGGAAGTGAACTCACGGTCACTGCGCTCTAAATTGAATTTCCTCCCACACAAATGTGCCTAATCGACACGCAGCTACCTGTTTCAAGCTCACAGTTTTGTAATATTTCTGGAAACCTGGAAACCTGGTAAAGATCGTCAGCATGGTAGTCAAGTACAAACTACAAACTCGAATCAAATTTGTAGTGGACTTGAACTCGGAAATGAATGGCAAGGTTCTATTAACTATGGACTACGGTGTCAGTCTCGGAGCTTGTGGACTCCCATCCAATATCTCGCAATACTCAATTCCCACCTCCTTGATAAAACTCAGTTTTCACTACAGCTGTTATTTTGCTTATGTGTACTTCGAAAACTGGGTATTCCTATCATGAAAACCTGAAGAGGTTTCAGTTAATCTGAAAACAATATTTAAGTTCTTCCCCACCCCCCCCCAAAAAAAAAACTAATAAAATAATATATATATATATAGTTATTCCCTGAAACAATTGTGCCCACATAAAAGTTTTGATATTGTGCCTACTATACACTGTATGAAATACATCATCTCTAAGAAGCGCTTACAGTACTAGTATTTATTGTAAACTATTAATTTTGCTAAAAAACAAATACTGGTCATGAAAAATTAAATTAAATTTTGTCATTAAACCAATAGATCCTTGCAAATACAGTACTTACAGTGTACATGTAGAATGACATCATTAGGTTTCTGCAGTAAATAAAGTTAGCTGAAGTTAAAAAAAAAAATGCAGAAACATGGTGACTTTATTGTAAATATTCAAACCAAAGAGATGTACATGTAGATGTACGTCATATGGCAGAATTTAAAATGATTCCATGTTTATCCTAATATCTAACCAGTAAACAACAGTTGTGTAAAAGTAATAAGTGCAACTAAAGAAGTAATATTTTACTATGTAAACAATAGTAGTATAGCATGTTAGCATTATTATTCAGGGAATCATTTTTTCTTTTCAGAAAAAAAGAACTTCAAATATTGTCTTAAGGGCAATAAAAAAAATGTCCAGTTTTTATGGTTGGTTCACCGGTTTTTAAAAATAATCAAAATAATATAGTTTAGTTTCAAAAGACTTGTGTCAGGTTCAGGACCAAACTAACAATGTTACTATCTATGCAAACATGCAACTACACATTTGATGACAAATTGACAATGTTATTCCACTGTATGGCGCAATGACTTTGTGTGCCTGCCAGGGACCTGGGAATGGAGTGGCATCATCAATGACATCATAGACAGGAAATGGGGAATTATGGGACATCTAATGGAGAATTATGGGAAACCTGATCAGAGTCCAAGCAGTAGCCAGAGAGTAGTCAATTTCATCAAATTGATATGGGAAGGTGGAATTTTGGGTGAGGGTAGAGTAAAAAGAAAGGAAATTATGGGATCAACTGAATTACAGGCATATCTCCTCCATGGACTGACACACCAACAGTATACACAAACATACACTCACATGTACACACATGTACACACAAACACAAATACAAACACAAGTTTACACAAAGACATACAAACACAGACATGAACAAACACATACACAAACATAAACACAAACACATCTACAAACACAAAAATACAGCACAAACATGCTTCATGTACACCAGGGCAGGAAATAAAATTTTATATTTGGGGGCGACTTTCAAGCCCAATTTAGTGATACCGGTTTGTTTAATACACATTGAACCCTATGAGGATAACTGAGCGCTTTGTGATTTTAGGGGGCTATTTTTTTAACTTTGGGGGCTAAATTGCCCTCAGCCCCAGTGTATTTCCTACGCTGATGTACACACATGAACACACACACGCCCACACACACACACACACACAAACACACATACCGGTACATATAACCCACGCACTCCCTACAGACAGACACACACACCCATCCCCACAGCCCCAAAACTCACACACCACCCCACACCCCCAAAACCCACACCCAACCCCACACACCCACATCTAAACACAATGGGACAAACTGGTGGTTTGCAGTACTGGAAACTGCAATCTGTATCCCTTCTCCCAACCCTTGATCTATTTCCACAATTTTAATCATATAGAATATGTGATGGTTTCATTGAGATTATTTTGAAGTACAAAATCCACAAAAACAAGCTCACTGATCAGTCATAAAGTTGCTGTACCATGCAAGGTCCATGGTCACAGTTTTATCACTATGAGGTCCATTGGGGCTGATATTCTGATTCTGAACTTTTATTGCCTTATTACAATTTTTTCAAGTGGTGCATGCATATTGAACCATATGGAACAGGCTATGCACTGAATGACAAGAGTCCACACACCAGCATGAAAACAAACAACAAAGTCAGATTCCATCCTCTAAATAAACATGTACAGAGGTTAAAATATGTCATACTTACATGTAAATATGTAACCTCACTGTGTAATTTTTTTTCTCAAATGCTTTAAAGGTAAATGACAATGATTGGGGGTAGTCCTCAACTTGGGGTGAAACTATTCTAGTATCGAACTGTGCAAGGATTCTACTGTAAATGTTTGGTAGTCAAAAGTTGACTCTTTCTAATATAACTTACATCAGTAGGCCCTGTGACAGACCAATCTGTTGTGTATACATGTAAAAGTCTACGGAAAAACAAAATGCTAGTACATGTACATGTATGTTCATGCTTGAGTCGGCTGAAGTAAACAAATTCAAGATAAATCCTTCCAGCCAGGAGATACACTCCAGCTGGTGTTTCCATTGATATACATCTTTCAACCTTTTTGGTTCGAGAGGCATTTTCTATTTCTCCCAATCACGTCACTGCCCTTTGACCGACTGTTAAAGGCACTGTATAACAATGTTTCCATTTAAAAAAAGTGAGCTACATGATTCACCATGCTAGTAGTGTCTTTGGTAAGGTCTAAAAATGAAACCCTGAAAAAAATTACAGTTCAAAATGATCATTAAGTGCTTTAAAAAAAGTAAAAACCATTGAGAAACAATTCCAGTTTTTCCCCATAGACTGCTGTGTTGCAGATTTTTCTATTGGCCGAGAATAAATCATGTGCCAGTTTTTAGCTGTATATATTTTACCAGTGACAGCATATCTGTCTGAACTTTTGTGTTCTAAGGTGTTTATTTGTCTATTCAAACACTGTCAGATACGTCAGATAGCAAAATTTGACAATTTTTCAAACGGTTCTTCCACAGTGTTGTACAGGGTATAGTATCTTTAATGTAGAATTGTAGACCGAAGTGTAAACATGATTTTAAACAAAATAAAACTGAATACTGTACCATATCAGTAAACTGGCATATTGTTTGAATTCCTATTTTTAATTCTTTTTTTTTATGCACAGTTGTTCACATTTAGGGGCATGATAATAGGAAATAACTGCGTCAAATAAATATACTCATATCTCAACCGCCAGAACTCATCTCTACAGATAAAATGTATCGAAGTTGTGTCAATGTTTGGTTAATGATTAATTGATATTCTGAGACAAGCTCAATTATACATGTCATGTTAATTTGCCGCCCTATGGAATATTACACAGTGTGGAAGTTTTCATGCATTAGGTGCTCACTGATGCTAGTATGGAAATAAAAATCATGTTTTGCAAATGCAAAGCTAATCAAATGCTACATGTACGGGTACATGCAACTCAAAAAACGTTATCACACAAAAATTACCACTTTTACAACCATCAGTAATAAGGCAACAGTTGTCTACTTACATGTAGCTCTTCAGTTGTCCATTAATTCAGTTAATTCAAAATCTACACACTACTGTGCAGTAAAGTGTTCCTGAGGGTAATATACAATTAAGTCGTACAATACATCTGAATTTCAAAGGTGTAATTAAGTGTTTGAATTAAATTCATACCGGTATGTGATGGATAAAGACACAAAGCTGGAGAAACAACTTCAGACATACTTGTGTAAATGTAGGCCTACAGTGTATATTATGTATTTATGCTTATTTCCAAACTTTTGAAACCACAAAAAAGTGAAGAAAATCCTAATAAAACCACAGAAACAAAACTCTCACCAATTCCCATTTTTCTAGCATAATCACAAAAATATTCAACTGCAAAATATGGATTTACCGTATGTATCTGATCCTGATTATTATTTTGCATATACAACATGCAGAGAATGTACAAGTACTTACCCACGTCATATTTCTCTTTTGGATAAATCTTTATTCCTCCTTTCTCCCTCGGTTCTGTGATCAGCTGTTCAACTGAGGTATTATTATTAGCCATCGTAACTTTATACGAAAAATATCTCCCAAAGATTGACCTTGTTTCTCATACAAGCATTTGCTAATTGTACACTGGACCACATCAGCAACAACACACGTACATCTTTCTGCACAAAAATCACGATACGAGGGTGGACCGCTACAGACGCACAAGCACTTGTACACGAGTTGTACGTCAGAGTATGTATGTTACAAGTATCTCAAGTAGCTCTATGAAATGAAAATGAAGCCTTATGGACTTACTGGCTCACTAATTTCTATTTGATACGCCCATGGTTTTGTTAATCTTGATGCGGAAATGTACTGGTAGTTGTCAGTCAACTTGTTTTTCCTAGCCGATGCCCTTTCAAGAGAAATTTGAGCCACATTACATTTGATCCAGTTACGTGTACCATACTACCTAATCAGAATAAAGACTTCCCCACAATGAAAAGCTATCTGTTTTGGAATGAAACGTTTTAAAATAAGCGGGTGGGGCAACTTTCATTACAAAAGTGACACTAGGTGGATGAAAAATACTTTTTTCTCTGATCGACTTGAACTCTCAGGGAAATTTCTTGTAAAATAGACTATTATTACCTAAATATCAGTAAGATGAGATTTACACCCACAGTAAAAATTTTCATGGAAAAATTCCTCTACTAGCTTCTGTATATAATATATAACATTTATGTGTATTATGCTTTTAATATACCCTCATTTTAATAGTGTCAACCCCTTTCAATACACGCATATATACTACAATAATATACAGTGTACCACTGGTAAATTGTTCTCATATTATTACATATACAACACAAGCATTGCCTGGTAAATCTTTAGGGAGGGGTCAAAAAAAATAAAACCATCCTGAATCATACATTAACCACTGGGCAAAATCCCTGAAATTTCTGATTTTTGGAAATAATGTGATTCGGGGGCATCCCCTTTTTACCCCACATCTCCTCTCATCAACTGCTGTACTGCCCCAACCCTGTTCTATAAAGACCTGTAGATACGTTACAATGCCAGGTAGAGGGGTGTTTTGTCAAACAACCCTTCCCTTTGCTACCCCTTCCTTTAACGTAAATACATACCTCATTTATATGAAATACCTCCAATTAAACTATACACAATTTTTAATTTAGAAAAAAAAATCTCTTCCCCCCCCCCCCTGATATTGCGCAGATTACCGGATAAAATTGTGACCCAAATTTGGATGCAAATTTTACAACCCCTACCCCACCCCCACCACCCCTCTGAACAACTTTTCGGCGGCTGCTGGCCGGAAAATGATCTGGAATTGAATGAATTTTTGGTTCGTCACACACCGACCAATGCCCCTGATTCCTGCTGTAATGGCCCCATCCTGAACTAACATGCCACTGAGTATACACCCCTAAGTGGGCGGGGTCTGTTTGTTTCCTAACACCCCTCCCCTTTGCTTAACTCTCCATTTTACGTTAAATAAAACCTTTTATATAAAACACTCCATTTAACCAGTAGAACACGATATATTAGATTTTTTCTCAACCCCCCCCTTGCTGAGTCGCTCGATTGATGACCGAATATTGTACCTAATATGGAATTGCAAATTTTACCCGCCCCCCCCCCCCACCCGCCACCCCTACCCTAACGACTTTCGGCGACAGAGCTGCTGGAGAAAAATGGATCTGGGATTTGGAAGAAAAATTTTTCGTCACTACTTCCCCTTTCCTACTATATGGCCCACTCCCTGATCTAAAATGCCCTGAGGCATACGCGATACGCTTGAGGGGTGGGGTCTTTGTCCAAACACCCCCTTTTGTAACACCCCCTTTTACGACAGACAAACACATTTTATACAAAAGCACCTCCCATTTTTCCGTATACATACTATAACTAAATTTCCGCAGCCTCCCCCCCCCCCCCCTGATCAACTAGTTACAAACGAAATAATGTGACCTAGAATTGAACTACCCCCCCCCCCAACAACAACTTTCAGAGTTGCTTGACTCAGGGAAAAAAGGCGATTTGATTGGCCAAACGCGGGAGGGAATGGCATGGGCAAAAAATCGCTTCTCTCACATCGGGAAACCTCAGTTTTGCCTGCCAAAAAGTTTAAACTATCCAAACAGAACCCAAACACCAATCCGATTTAAGCGGTTTGGCCAGGGCCGCTAAGAATCATTGTTCCGTCACCCCCTCCCCAAAAAAAAAAAACATCTACCAAACATTAAAGCAAACACATCAAACAAATCTTATTCAAACAAAAAATGTAACAGGATTTAGTTAACTTAACAAAATCGCAGGAATATATATGTGTCTCACTTCTTCAATTTTTTGGGAGAGAATGTCCCCTCTTGTCTCCCCCCCCCCCACCCGCCGCGATTACCGTTCAGGAGGGTGTGGGGTGCAGGAGGCTCTCCTCCCCGATATTTTCCAAAAATCAGAAAATCAGGGATTTTGCAGTGTAATTCATGAAATTCAGGGTGTTTTACTTTTTTTGACCCACTGCCCTACAGATCTTACCCAGGCACTGCCCTTGTGTTGTAAACACTGTACATAATAGAGAAACAATTTACAGGTAACACTCTATTAATTATGTAGTATATATGCTGTTATTGAAAGGGGTGCACACACTTAAAATGAGGGTAATATCTTATAAGGCAAATACACTTAATACAGAGCTATAGGGCAATTTCGTGAAAATTTACTGCCTGGGTGAAACATCCTCCGATCTTACTGATACTTTAGGATAATAAAAGTCTATACCCAAGGAAATTTCCCTGAGAGTTCCAAGTCGATCAGAAAAAAAAGTATTTTTCGTCCCACCCTAGTGTACACCATGCGCGTGTGAAGAAACATGTAAAAAGGGTTGTTTTTCACAGACAGGCCATGTATGTGCATACAGTGAAGAGGGTATCACAATCGCAAAGATCAGGAAAAAGGGTATACTTTTGATCAGGGCTTACTTGAAAAAAGATTATCTTTTCAGATTTAAATACTTGTTTAGGATTTAATTCTAAGATGGAAAGATGATGTGTAGGGTCTGTTTTGAAAGACCATACACGAGCATGGTGTGCATTCCCTTCCCTATTGGCTCCGATCCCGCTTCGGCTCGCCCCTACCTTCCCTCCCTTCACCCCGTCTCCCCCTCTCCTCCTCATCTTCCCTCCCCGTTCCCCTTCCTCCCTTCCCCCTCCCCTTTCTCCTTTCCCTCCCTTTCCCCTCCGCGAAACCCTTTCCCCTCCATTTCCGCCTACCCTTCCCCCTCCCGTTTCCCCCTCCTTCCCTCTCCCTTCTCTCCCATTCCCCTCCCGAGGAGGAAATGTTAATAATTTTTAGATGTCATTTTATTTCAGCGCATAACATGTCTCATATCTGGATGACACAAGGAAAAAAAAAAAAAAAAAAAAAAAAAAAAATACTAGTGTACATGTATATCTGAGTGGGTGGTGTTGAGTGGATATGGCATGTTGACAGGATTAAATATCTTACTAGTCTTATTACAAGCCGAATGAAATATAATATGTAGGTAAGGAATATTAGATCAGGTAAAAAAAATACAGTTACCTGGTTCTGATTAATCTTAATGGTACACATTTGACAGAAGATGAAATGCTTACAGGTCTAGTACAATTACAAAGTTTACATACCAATGCTCAATGGTTTTCCATTTTTCATCCAATTTTGATAATATGCTGTCAATTTTAGTATGTTTTGACTGTATAATACAGGCAGAGTGAAAAGATGTTCACATGTTAAATATATTTTTGTTCTTTGTGTATTGTGGTTTAAAGACCTCTTACAATGTATGGTCTCTGATACCTAAGGAACATACATGGAAGAGTCCACGGTACCTGTGCATACATGCATACACGTTTACGCATACACTTGAGGGACATAACACGTAAGCAAGTAGCACAATCAGATGACAGTCTCATTTGGGGACTCACGCACACTCTCTCACCTCAAGTCATTTGTAACGTTTCTGCTGTGCAAATTCGATGGTACACATCAACGGGATCATCATTATTATGCTGTTGTAAGTGTTGCTGAATTTGATACCAGCTTATGTGCGAGGCGGTATCGATTTGTAAGGGGGTCAGTACTTTCATATTATACAGCTGGATATCTGTAATACAGCGTATTTTTCTTCAAGTAAACAAATTAGAACTGTTGAGACAATCTAATTTTTAATATAATATCCTATTCTTAAGCAAACCCGTGTGTGCGAATGATTAACAAGTATTTGTTTTAGTCTCCAACAAGTTTAGACAAATCTTCCAGCTGGTGGAATGTGCTTCCACAATAGTGTAGATTGGACGACTGTTGTCGTCATTTAGTCTTGAGACATTTCAAGTGCTTTCAATGTATTGTCATTGCCCTTTTGAGGTGTTCGACTCTGAAAGTATACATAGAGGCATAGTGCGTACGCCCAGGGATTGTAGGCAAGCGGGAGGTGTTTTCACGAGACCAATCATAGGTCCAAATTTTTCCGGTCCGGGTAACCTCCGAAAACTCGCGTGCTCAGGGGGGGGGGGGCGGGGGGCAATTTTTCCAAATCCAAGGTCCAAAATTTTTCCTAGTCACGTCAACCTTCCAAAAACTGGCTTCGGGGAGGGGGGGGGGGGGGGGGCAGGGGGGATTCGCAAAAAAAATTTCCAGACATTCCCAAAAATAAATTAGTTCACATTTTCAAAACCCCTTTTG
>JZLH01S0630319.1:0-14453 GCA_001188425.1 Eucidaris tribuloides | reverse complement strand
CCCTCCCCTTCCCCCTCATTCACAATTCATATCGGCTCCCCGCTAGTGTCGCTTTATGCCCGTTTCTCTCCCTCTTCCCCCTCCCCCCCCCCCTCCCTCCCTCCCCTTCCTCCCTCCTCCCCTCCCTCCCCTCCCCTTCCCCTTCCCCTCCTTCCCCCAACCCTTCCCTCCCCTTCCCCCTCCCTACCTTCCCCTCCCCTACCCTTTCCCTCGCCCTTTCCGCTTTTCTCTCCCCCCTACCTTCCCCCTCCCCTTCCCCTCCCTTCCCCTCCCCTTCCTCCTCCCCTTCCTCCCTCCCGGTGATGAGATAATGTTTATATAAGTTTTTAGATGTCATTTTTTTTCATTTCTGATACCTGTCTCATATCTGGTGACACAATAGTGTACATGTATACGAGTGGGTGTCGTGAGTGGATGGATGCAGTGTACAGGATTAAATTATCCTACCTTTTTTATTTTACCAAGCCAATGAAATAATAATATTGTAGCGTAATGGATATAGATACAGGCTAAAAAAAAAATACAGGTTACTGCATTCTCGTATAAATCTTACCTGTACGCATTCTGACCAGAACATGAAAATTACGGTAGTTTTCTAAATTACCAAAGTTCACATACCAAATGCTTCAATCGATTTTCCATTTTCAATCCAATTTTGATAATATGGATGTCAATTTTAGTAGGTTTTGACTGTATAATACAGGCAAGTAAAAGATGGATTCACAGTAAAATATATTTTGTTCTCTTTGTATGTGGTTATAAAAGACCTCTTACATGTATCTACTGTACCAAGAACATACATGAAAGTACCACGAAAAAAAGGGGGGTGATATCCTGAAAAAAAGGAGTGATTACGGGTGAAAAAGGGGGGTGTTTGGGGGGTGTTAAAACCCCAAACACCCCCCCTGCGTACGCATATGCATAGAGGCAATCAACGCTTCTTACTACAGCACAATACTGTAAAAGTAAAACCACACAAAAAGGGAGAATATAGTTTGATGAAAATTGTAGATTTCTCCTCACTTACAGTTGTTTCTAGGCCTGGGACGAATATCGATTTTGATAATCGATTAGTTGACTGGAAAGGTAATCGAATTAATCGATTAGTCAGAATACAAAAAAAATAACAAGTAACATACGCGAAAGCAAGTACATGGGACTAATGATAAAATGACTAGAATCTATCTATTAGCAGATGAAAAGTTGAGAATGAAAAACATAACAGCCCCAAAACGAAGACTGGTTGTTTTACCCCCGTGGCACATTAAAAATCCAACATTTCTTGTTCGAATATAGACTAGAGAAAATGTTCATTCTTTCATGCATCAAGATCGCTACCCACCTTACGCGAACACGCCTGCAATGATGGGCGCTGCCAATTTCCAAGCAAGAAATTTTCACATGGTGCACCGTTAAAGTCGTAGCTTAGCTGCCATTTTGGTTAAGCAAAATATCCGTTTACCCAAATATCCGCACTGCCACTGCAGTGTGGGAAACGGATACATGGATATTTGGGTAAACGGATATTTTGGTTAACCAAGATGGCAGCACCCTCGCCAATGGCGACTATGTACGATAAACTTCAAATAGCCGTAGAAGAATCAAGTTTTCCAATGCATGACAGCAGTTTTCGGAAAAAAGTAATGTCAGCAAAGGAAAGAACATGTAAAATTGACGGAATTTTGTCATTTCTGTTTTTCAAAACCGACATTTCAACTCTTCTTTTTGCGTCGCCCAAAAAAATATTTTCCACAGCGATGCCGCAGGGGATGGTACGATGGCCGTATTTAGTGTCGCCATTGTGAAATGCACTGTTCTTGATCGTTATTTTCGCATTTAAAAATATATTTGGGTTCTGATCATGCTAAAATGTTTTCCTTACTTTAAATATTGATATCTAAATTAGTTTTTTTTTATTTTGTTAACAAACTAAGTTACTGTATTTGAGTTTCACTTAAGGATTTAGACTATTCGGTCACCCGACGAATAATTCGATTCAGTTTAAAGTCGCATCGAATCCCAATCGGCAAAAAGGTAATCGATTAAATTTCGATTAATCAATTTTTTGTCCCAGGCCTAGTTGTTTCAACCATGGACCCTACTACAAAACCTTAATTTGGAGAAATTTGGGTGCCTTTTTCTAATCCAACTGGAAAGTCTGCAGTGGATGTCCGTGAACTAGTCAAGGCGTGGAAAGCATAAAGCGCTACTGCCAATACCCTTGTGCAAATTTAAAGTACAACATATTCCTGCAATCCGATTAGTTGTTGTGTCAACAACAATTACATAATCACAAAACTAGAAATAGCATACTTTGTGACTAAGGACAAACAAACAAAAGTGTGTATTACACAACCTGTACTAAATCTAAAACAGCTATCACAAGCCAATTCACAGGCAAGATATTTCCAACAAAATCACAATAGGCCTAAATGTATTGCATAGTTTTTGCACCCCAAAATGTTGAATACGATCTGGGTGACAATATACAAAAAAAAATTATGATTAGCATATTTTATATCCAAAGTTCTGCCCTGTGATTCACAATGTGACTTTTCAAATTGTCATTGTACAATTTGATTTGATTTATTATTATCATTATTTATTTCGGCAAATCAAGAACAACAAAAGAATATGATGCAGTATTTGGTACCCTGGTGTACCAACTAGAAATCCGCCATTTTGTTGAATTATTTATTTATTTTTTAGCACTGTACCCTGGCTTTCAAAATTATGTAAAAGTTATGTAATAAGTGTGAAAATAACAAATTTAACTTCATTTTTAATCCATTTTTCGTAAGTTTATGCCTTTTTGTTGTGCACTTGCACAGCCTCTGCATCATAACCACTGATTTCAGCGATCATTACTGAAGAAAATACATTTTTGAACGCAAGAGGGTGCTGCACAACGTGGTACCCCGGGGTACCGTTGTACCCCGGGGTACAACGGTACCCCGGGGTATGGCGTGGTGCATCATATATTAACACAACTGATGGATGTTCACACGAAGCATAGAAATGGGCATCCAATGGTGAAAAAAAAGTTAATCAAAAAAACTGTCGTCAGAAAAGACTATCTGGCCCTGTCCAGTGGATGCTAACATAGAAACAAAGTACATACTGTACTAGCAGAAGTAGTAAGGTAAGGCATAAGGCATACATATTTGGTGCACTATTCAAGATCATTACGTACTACGACATCTGTCACAAAGATAAATAATCAGGATGAAAGTCCAGCTTTTCATGATTTTGAAAACAAAACACACTTCAAATATATGCAATATCTACATCAAATACTGTTGAAACTAGGGTGTGGTCACAGACTGCATGTATAGTCACATGTTCAAAACTTAGGCATGTGTTATCATTAATGATAATTTACTACACGAATGTTTCCCTACTATGAAATTTGGTCTCTAGGATAATTCAAACATAGCTTACATGTAGCATCGATGATAAGACTAAATGTATTATATGAAATGTTCATGTACAGTTGTACCGGTAGTTTCTATCAACAAGCGTCAAGATGATAAAATTGCGAAGTCAAAATGAACTATGCACCATGATCACAGATCAGTTATGATAGTATCAACCAGAAATTAATTAGTGCTTTGCACATAGAGGTCAACTTTATCAACAACTTTGTTAATAGAATTGTTCACACTGCTACAAACTTCAATGCACTCCTGGAGATAATCCCTTATCATCAAGCTATCCATAACTTAACGTCAAGTAATCTTGTGGTTAGGGGTGTTAAGTGTCATAGTTACATGTAGCTACAAAGGTGTTCATACTACATGTAAAATAACTTCCAAGTTCAATTCCTTTGGGGTTCCCTTATCACCAAAGTTAGCTAACTACTGAACTTATGAAAACACACAGGGCACTCACAAGATAACATGGATTGACGTAATTGATTCTAGCTAAATTTAGACATGAGTTGCGTGAGTTTTAGAGTTGCCCTAGCCTCATGTTGGTTAAACAGATAAAACTGATATGGCATGAGCACTAAGTTTCGTGGGAAGTTTCAAATTCACATTACCAAACTTTGCAAAGTGAATGTTCGGGAAGCGAAACTATGCAAATTTTGCTGTAAGTGTGAAAGCACCCAGTGAGGATAAATTTTGCAAAGCCTCCAATTTTCCGTTCTACAAAATCAAAATTCACTTTTTCAATTTTTCAATTTTCCATGTCCCGTGATTTTCTGTGTTACTTAAAATCACATATTTAAACACCATATTTTACCTAATAGATGCATCATTTAGGCCTAGCATCATTACAACTCGGCTTCAGTGAAATGGAGCAGCCGAAGTCATGTTAGACCCGATTTACACCAAGCTTTTAGGCCAGCCTAAACCTTGGTGTAAATGCAAAGGAGGCCCGAGGCCCTCCCCGATTTGGGACCACCTCTGGAGGTAGTCTCGGGCCAGCCCGAGGCCGGCCTCGGGCCGGCCTATATTTGGTGTAAATGGAAAGGAGGCCTCGGGCCCCCAATTTACCACGCGATGCGGGGCTGTTACATAATACACAATGCCCAAACAATGCCTAGACCGTACTTCCGGTGTATGTAGCGTGCAGGTAAACCGTGAATCGAACCAATCAAAACAACCATCAGAAATTTTAAAGAAAAAGTACATCATGAACTATTAAATCCGTTATACAGGTATCCTTTTTATCTTTATACAGTTGTACGAACTGCATTGTTGTATCAACATCAACGTTACACGATATGAAAAAAATAATTGCTGTTTACTTCAGAGTCTCAATCCACCATTTTTTTAATCTACTCTCTGTTATACGTGCAAATTGGTGTCGCGCACGAAAAATATCCTGCTTTCTTATATAGGGAGACACAATGCGGCGAGTTTTGGAAAGGGGGCCTTTAGGCCGGCCTAATATTTGGTGTAAATGCACAAAATTGCGGGCCTCGGGCCTCCAATTTAGGCCAGCCCGAGGCCGGCCTCGGGCCGGCCTTTTGGTGTAAATCGAGCCTTAGTGAGAAAGACAGCCAACACAGCTACATGTACGTGTACATGTAGCCTAAGGGCCTGTTCAAGCGCTTTTGGAGGCGAACCGTACCGTACCGTACCGTGCCAACCCAATGCGTACAGTGCCAGAGTGGTTCACTTGAGAGTGTTCAGGCAAAAATGTAGGAAGCGTGCCTCCGAGGTACCTATTTGGTACACTTTACCCTCTAATCTGAGGGGATCGTACGTCAAAGTATTGCGGAATGCGTTCAGGTGCTTAGCGTGGTACGGTACGGTTCGCCTTGGCACGCTCTAAACCACATTGGGAGGTGGTCTTCCCTGGCACGCTTCTGGAGCGGTACGGTACGGTACGGTTCGCTTTAGGGGTGTTCAGGCGCCTCCTCCGGCACGGTTCGGTACGATACGGTTCGCTTCAGGAGAGCGCTTGAACAGGCCCTAACAGAGGGGATAGCTATCACTCTCATGCTTGGTAATGGTATTAGGCCTATTCTATAGTCAAAGAATGATTTTAGACATTTTAATATTTGTTTATTTTTCAATTTACCACCAATTTTAAGGTTATTACTTCAGCATTACATGAAGTCCCATTTTCCATGTTAAACTTTCCATTTCCTTGATTTTACTCCATTTTCCATATCACAGAGGAATGGAGGCTTTAATTCAAAGGAGATAGCAATCTGTCAACAAAATAGACAACATCCTTTTAAAACAGTACCATGGAGACAGAGAACTGATATAAAAAGAAGTAAACATTATGTTCATCAGTATAAATATTTACCAGTAGCTGAACACCCTCCCCCCCCCCCCAAAAAAAAAAACACCTGTATCAACCACATTCCATTTTACCTACATGTACATGTAGGCCTATGGACCATGAATGAAGTAGGCAAACTGAAATACAAACAAACTGGATATTATATTCCTTACCTACAAATATATATATTGTAAATAAAACAAAATTGACTATACCAATTGATTACTATTAAACCACATTCCATCTTTCCTGACCATGCATGAACTGAAATACAATTACTGACAAATATTTATTGGATGATTACTGTTCAGTGAATACAATCTATCAGGAGAAATGCTGAAATGTACCAAGCCTAATAGAAAAGTTCTCCATTCCTTGTGATTGCTAGACCCTACCCTGCATGTACATGTATTAACTGACCTTGACCTCAAAAAGTCCACAGAGCTGAGTGGGTGTGGCATTGGTTTCCTCCACTGCAACCCACTGGTTCCAAAGCACATACCAGTGCAAAGTACATGTATGTATGGTAGTTTGGCTTCCAGACATAAATTGACACATCAAAAGGGAAGCTCCTACATGTACATGTATGTAGTCTGAATTTCAGACCTCCCCTGCAAAACAGGGGCCATCCGCGGAGCGGATGAAGACAGGTTTGGCTGTTGATTCCAGAATAATGGTCTGGCAGTCAGACTAACATGTTTGTACTGTCCTTACAAAGACTAATGCCATTATTTGGTTTCCCCTTCTGCATGTACAGTGTACATGTATATTAAAAGGGAAATTAAACCACAATGTATCATTACGGTTGTGATACTGTATATGCTGAATATTTTGTGGTGGTTTTATTTTCGCGAATTTTGCTACTTACAGAATGCGAAAATTTCACTTCCTGACATTTCTGTTAAAGTGAATGCAAATACAATAACATTGCAAAAATATACTCTCGCAAATTCCCTATCTTGAAGCAAAATTGTGAAAATATATGGACGTGAAATACAGTATTTGGCGTATACAGTACTTTTGTTTTCATCGCAGGCTGCATGTGCTTTGCTTTGGAAGGTCTGTAAAATAGACTAGTAACAAGGAGTGTTGACCAAGGGCTACACTGAACTTGTCCACTGAAGTTTTGGGATTTAACTCTTGATCTTTGGTATTACCTCTTGATCTTTTGAGATTAATGCTAGGGAGATTGGCTTTAGATATTTTTGAGATCAAACTGCTTGAACTTGATACAGTGTTCTTGATATGATGGGGAAGGCATTTGCAAGAGGTTTTCATTGAATCCATTTAAAGGAAAGTCCAAACTGACGGCAAGTTGGTTTTATTAAAAGCAGAAAAATGAGAGAAACATATTAATGAAAGTTTGGCAAAAATCCACTAAAGAATAACAGAGCTATGACTTTTCATAGTTTTAATTTTGTGATGTCACAAACTCACATGCGAGCAGATCCCCATATCTTACATGTATGTATTAATATACATTCCATAAATTGCCATTTTTTTATTAATGCTAATTGAATGGGGTTTTTTCATGGAAGCATGTTTTCAATTGTGTAATGAATGTACAGGTAAAATCACTTTCAATTTTCTGAGAAATGGCACTTTATGGAATTTACATGTAGGCCCTATATTACATTTCAAATGGGGGAGCTGCACGCATGTGCCTTCACAAAATTAAAACTTCAAAAATAATTCACATCAGGTTGGACTTCCCTTTTAATAGGAGTACCCCAGTAAGCTGAGTAAATTTCAACATAACCTTAGGAAGAATAAACCCTTGCAATAACAACATCATCCCAGTTTTACATGCGGTTTGAAAAAAAAATGATTGTGTTACAACTAGATTAGGGGAGAGGGACATTTCAAGATGACTATAGGTTCAGGTGACGACAAATTTGATGCACCAAAACATAGCCCCCTGTCCTGTATGAGTTGGCAAGACACACTGTTCATATACTACAGTGTCCAGAGCGATCCAGCTGGGGACGTCATTGTAGCGCTAGATCACGCTATCACAGCGAGAGGGGGAAGCGAGCATAAATGCCATATTTCCATGCATTTCCTTCCATCGTATCTAGGCGGATGGGGGCTCGGTCAGGGTGGAAGTTAGTACTGCTGGGACCTGCCAAATGAATGACCTTTCCATGTTTACATGTATCCAACCACCTGTTTCAAAACTTGTGCCTATGCATTTGTATACTAATTTGGTGTCATTCCAGAAAAAGTTAATGTATGATGTGCACCCCCTCCCCCATTGAAATAAAGGCTATGTCACTTGTCGTTGATGTAAATGAATACACGCCATATGCTGCCTAAAATCTAATTATTTCATCCTACATGAACATGCAATACCCTGTTACATGTACATCCTCAATCCAGGTTTCATTAAAATTAAAATCCTTCAAATGGTACAAAACAGTACCTAAATCATTTTGCTCACAAAAAAGGGTAGATGCACAGATGGACCATCCCCACCCCCCCCCCCCCAATTGGCCGGCAAAGAAATAAAAGAAAAGAAATTTAATAATATATTAAAGGTTAGTGACATGATTGGGAATACTTGAAAATGCCTCAAGAACCAAATGAGTTGAAATATATACCAACTATACACTAGCAGGAGTGGGATCTCCCACCTGGAAGGATTTGTCTGTAATTTGTTTACTTCAGGAGAATCAAGCATAAACATAGGAGTATCTTATTTTTTTCCGGGGACGATAAAAATAAGCCCCATAAAGAGCCACACAGCAGGTTTCCGTGTTACAAGTGATATTGACATTGTTTATTTTAGAATGAGTCAACGTTTGACTACAAGATTTTCACAGGAGAATCCATGCATAGTTTACTTGATTCCAGAGTAATTTCAGCCCAAATTGAGGACTACCCCCAATCATGTCATTTACCTTTAAGGTGGAATTTGGTCAACAAGTGTATTTTTGTGTCATAAAAGAAAACTTACATAGTGCCAGAATGTGTGCCCCCCCCCCCACCTCATTTCAATACCGGGATTATAGGGGTTACAGCTCTGTTAGTGTCGATGCTGAAGTAGATAATTATGCCTTATATTTACATTGATACAGTGATGTTCACAGTATAAAACAAACAGCATGGGGACTGAGTTACATAATTTACATCAACACACAGAAAACAGGAAACTGAAATGTACAATTAGTAAATTACAGACTTGAAGGTTTTTTAATTTGTTGACTCTATAAACAGTACTGGACACTCTACCTTCAGTGTTTGATAAGTATATTAGGCTTCCATTTTTAACCGGGTGAGGGTTTACGTTCTGTCAAAGCAGAGTGAAACTGTCAAATTGGACAGCTATTGTAATCCCCTATTTTTTGCTGGTCTGCAAGGTTTCAACTTTCACAACTCATATTGAATGTTAGCCTCAATTCCAGACAGCCTTGCAAAGCATGGTCCTGCCAGCTTAAAGGCAAAGTTCATCCTGACGTCAAGTAGGTTTTAATAAAAGCAGAACAATGAGAGAAATATATTAATGAAAATTTGGCGAAAATCCACCAAAGAATTACGGAGTTAGGAACCTTCAAAGTTTTAAATATGTGACATCACATGCGAGCAGCTTCCCCATTGTCATGTAATATAAATTCCATAATGTGCCATTTTCTCCAAAAAATTGCAAATGATGTTACCTGTGCATTCAATATATAATTGGAAACATTATTTCATACATGCTTCTATGAAAAAAAAACATTAAATTATCATGAACTAACAAAAAGTGGAAATTTCTTGAATTAATATACATGACATATGGGGAGCTGCTCGCATGTGACGTCATAATTTATGTAAAACTTTGCAAGCTTATAACTCTGTTAATCTTCGGTGGATTTTCACCAAACTTCCGTTAATATGTTTCTCTCACTGTTCTGCTGTTATCAAAACCAACTTGCCATCAGGGTGAACCTTGCCTTTAATATTCTTGTGACAGTTTTGGCTGATGATTTTTTAATAATGGTCTGGCAGTCAGACTAGATGACGGTTGAAAAGAGAATGGATAACCCGCTTGATGAGAGTAGGTTCAAAGTACATAGAAATACAGTCAGACCAGCACAAATTCAAACTTGCACGTCCTTGGTTGGTGAGGTTTTTTGCGCAATTTATCATCTCTGACGTGTCAGAAGTACATAATTAATAGGCAATATGGCTGTAAAGTTGACGTTAAATACAATGATCCTGAAGTAAATTCAATCATCAAAAACGCTGGCACTACTAATTATTCTCAGGTTTCATCCTGTTAGATAACAGGGGTAATTTAGCAGAAGCTGTCCTTGACTTAAAATAACATTGCCGAATTTATAGATAATTAATAACTGTTGAGTAATACATGTAGCTAAATTGTTCTACATGTAATGCAAAACAATACTGCTTGGCCAGGTTTAACTTCAAAATTCTTCCTCTGGCTGTTGTTCATTAAAGCATCTGTATGTGTAAAGAATATGCTTAAAGAGAATACACTGTACTGGTTATTACTTGCAGAACAACAACATTTTTATATCAACTGCTTTCAAACCTTCTGTGAACAGATGGTATTCTAAAAATGTCACTATAGTACAGGAGAGAAAAGTTGAAAACAACAGAACACTTCGTTTTGGACATATCTGTTACACAAATCCCCACTGCTGACAAAGTACTAACACAGAAATCTATATGTGGGACTATGTTAATTGTTGCCATACACACTGCAGCAACGGAGCTTACTCCGTCGGGTATTCAAACTGCCAATTCCTCAACCTTTTATAGCATATGAAGTGAATTAGTCCCACATTATACTGCAAATGTAATTTACTCTCAGCTGGAAAATGTGGAAATGTGAAATTTTGATGAAAGATTTTTCATCATCAACCAGTACTGTAATGCAAAACAATACTGCTTGGCCAGGTTTAACTTCAAAATTCTTCCTCTGGCTGTTGTTCATTAAAGCATCTGTATGTGTAAAGAATATGCTTAATTTTCTGAGTGCAGTACTTGCAGTAGGTTGTAATGTTGATGTTCATTTATACATGCATTTTTGTTTTGGTTTCTCCATAGAGCCCCTCACCTATCGGTTCCCTTTTAGGGGCTCCTTACCTATAGACACGTATAGTAGTTCAAAAATATTTTGCATGCATTTTCTGAAGGTTATAAATAAAGTATTGAATTGAGTTAAATTGATTGTTTACATTACAAACAGGGAAAAAATAAAAATATTCTTTTCGGGGGCTACTTTTCCTATTTCAGTGCTCTCTAGACATTCTTTTGTATTGATCCCTATGGCAATTTACAGGGGCTCTTTTACACATTTCGGGGGCTCTTTCACCACTTCAAGGATAAAATAGCCCCGAGCCCCTGTGTATTTTTTCCCTGGTTTACAATCACCGATCACATTAGATATTTTTAGCTGTGTGAAAGCAAACTAAAGTCATGATGATAAATTCAATCACAAATTTCAAATTGCGGTCCAGAGACCTCTGTAAAGAATTCCTATCAGGTTCTCCCCAATCGCAGCATGGCATGTATTCCTTATGTGAACAGCTAGACCTGTGAAACATAATTACCTTGAGTGATATGGTCCCTCTTTTTCTTTTTCTTTTTTTTTGGGGGGGGGGACCTATGTTGCAGAGGAAACAATTGGAGGAGTTTGTTTTTTAAATTACACAAATGTTTTATGTTTGGAGCTTGGTATGGCTTTATTTTTGTAACTTGGATTATAGTAAATTTTGTAGGTCTAGTATTGTTACGTATATCTAGGAAGCCTAATGTATATCTTTGTAATGCACAGCTTTATAAATTTCCACTTATGATTATCGTGTACATTGAGGTTCCTGCCACAATGCCACTTGAACTACTCCATACCCAAATCTGTCCAGTCCTCCTTTTATAGAACATATACAAGGGCTCATGAACAAACCGAGCATAGTTGGTTCATGGTTGGTTTCAACCACGAAGGTTTCAATGCAACAGACTAATATTTGCAAGTCAACATTAAATTGTTGGTCCTTCTGACAATAATACACGATAAGTGCTTGATTTGCATGCCCAATTTTTAGTCTCAGTTCCAGACCATGCAACCTTTTCTACCTCCAGAGTACACTTACCGGTACTCTCCGACTTTTTCTACCTAAAGGCATGGATGCTACTCGCTCTGTATTAGTTGCAGAGATACATGTAGTATGTACATTATGTATGTCAAGACACTAGTCTTAGTCCATAGTCGAATCAGAATTTGACTGAAATATTAATATCAATACATATGGGTTAAAATCTAAATGTCTGGAAGCCAGACTACCCAATCTCTGGCTGTAATCCATGATACCAAAACTGTGAGTGTATGTCTGTGAATGTGTCTGCGAATGTGTGTGTGTGATGTGGTTGTGTGGTGGTTGTGTGTGTGTGTGTGTGGGTGTGTGTTGGTGTGTGTGCGTGTGTGTGGTGTGTGTGTGTGTGTGTGTGTGTTGTGTTGTGTGTTGTTGTGTGATTTGTAAATGTGTTTGTGTGATGGGTGTGTACATGTGTGTGTGTGTTGGGTGTGTGTGTGTGTGGGTGTGATGTGTGTGATGTGTCGTAGTTGTGTGGTGTGTGTTAGTGTGTGTATGTGTGGTGTCGTGTGATGTGTGTGTGTGCGTGTGTGTGTGTGTGTGTGTGTGTGTGTGTGTGTGTGTGGTGTGTGTGTGTTGTGGTGGTGATGTGTGTGGTGTGTGTGGTGTGTGTGTGTGTGTGTGTGTGTGTGTTGTGTGTGTGTGTGTGTGTAGAGGTGTGTATGTACATGTGAATCTTCATCATCGGTAATATGGGGCAAGTTCCAAGTCAAACCAGGACATGGACCCCCACGCCAATTTTCCAATTCATTGTATCATGACAAATTGGTTCATAGTGAAAGCGGAGTCCTAAATTTCAATATCTGTTAATGTTTGTGCTGTTTTCTAGTGCATTTTAGGTTAAAAGAATTGTTATTCAACTTCATTAAATTGCAAGAATTTGCCACTATTTTGGTTAGTCGAGTTAAATTTCGTTGTAAGAAAATGCACCTGAAGCTGAACATACCACTTGATTTACATTTCTTATGCAAAGCATGATACATGAAAACATACTTATATCACATCATATTTTTTGCATATGCCGTTATCGAATTCCCACTATCAGTGAGCACAAACGTGAACTTCACCTCAGAAAATGTCAGCGCCGTAACACAACCAAATGCATATTTTTAAATATTTTAAAAATTAATGGATCAAATGCAACAAAATGTTAATTGCCAAATCGAAGAGCATCTATAACCTATCAATTACATGCACTTTTTAAATTTGAATGATTTTGTTTTGAATTACGGCATTTAATAAGTGTGTCACCCGTACCATTTTGGTTTACGGCGTGACATCCGATGAATTTGCATGTACACTTTGACCAAAAGGCTTCACTCCCTACAAAAGAGTTTCAACAGAGACATCAGGGGTCATGCTGTGAGGGCTGACTTGGTTCTGTGAGTTGTTAATTGATATGCAAGATGAGTTCTTTGTCAGCGGCAAATTTGTCACTAGCATTTAGTAGTAAGGTTTTTAGAGGATATATCCGTCAGACTATATGACATTGGAATCATCCTCATTCAAAAAGATGCTCCCTGGCATATAGCAGCATTCTGATTCTAGGGTCCTTGGTGGAAGTTAAAACAGTACAGGGAAACCCCGTTATAACGAGCTCGGATATAGCGAGGTACCGCTTTTAACGAGGTAAATGTCTCGGTCCCGTTTTCATTTACGTGCTGTTCAATGGAAAGAAGCACCGTTTACAACGAGCTCGGTTATTGCGAGATTTCGCTTATAACAAGGTATTTTTCTCAACCCATTAACAAAGAGAAACAAAAGAAATTCACCCGGTTAAAACGAGGAAATGAAAGTCGCATCGTGCGCTGACGAAATTCTAAATTTTGGCAACGCAAAAATTGCCCCCAAACACATCGCATTTCAGCCTGCCACACAGCTATGCATAAAGTCCCTGACTCATGTGTGTTACACACAATTAACTGCACAGTACATTCACCTATCTCACACACAAAGCCTGCCTCTCGTACACAGTACTCAACGTAAGTTACGAGCGTGGAGGTTACTGCTTTATTTTGTGATCTAGTTTTGTTTGTTACTTTGGATGAGTATATAAATGAAAAATAATCAGCTTTCTGTCCATAGCTTTGGTGCTGAACAAGTAGGAAAAGCAGTAAACAGATGGGTTTAATGCCTAGTCCCATACATGTTATATTTTGTGTGACATATTATGTGTACGTTTACAACGAGGTACCGGCTATTACGAGGTAAAATCGCCGGTCCCGACAACCTCGTTATAACGGGGTTTCCCTGTAGTCTGTTTTGAGCTAATGTTTTATGTTAAAGGCCCACTGTCACGTGTCAACTCAACCATAGAGAGGATGTCAAGTAGTCTTGTTATACAGGCACATATTCACGAACATGGACTGTTACAATACCACAGTGTACAGATTGTGGGAGGAAATCAAATGTTGCATTTTTCCACACTTTCATGGCTGTTTCCGTTGCATTATGGGTGTCAGTAGTGCAACCTTTTCACGATTTTAGTCAAAAGAGGGCGTTGTTCCATTCTGTCATGACAGTGGGCCTTTAAATGTGTACTATCAGCTAAATTATGCA
This sequence comes from Eucidaris tribuloides, assembly GCA_001188425.1. Lineage (NCBI taxonomy): Eukaryota > Metazoa > Echinodermata > Echinoidea > Cidaroida > Cidaridae > Eucidaris > Eucidaris tribuloides. Next base: position 54 of record JZLH01S0630319.1, on the reverse strand, counting down.
AGTATAGAACGCTAGTTGTGAAACATCAAATTTGCTTAACCCATGAACTGGTAA
>JZLH01S0630311.1:7544-20680 GCA_001188425.1 Eucidaris tribuloides | reverse complement strand
TGGGGGGGGGGCGACCGCCCCCTTCGCCCCCCCTTGGCTACGCCACTGCATGGGGCAGGCCTTCAAGATCTGACCACGTCTGTGAAACAACTCAACCGGAAGAAATAAAAACGATTTTCTCTTTAACTCATTTTAAATCTATTTAGAAAACTTTCTTCGTGTAAAATGAAGTATAAGTTCAAACTTCAAACTTCAAACGATCTCTTGACATTAAACCTTTTGTAAAGAAATACGTTGCTGGAACGAAGAGGCCGGTTAGGTTGATGAAGTTCGAAAATTTGCGAATGGAGATATTACAAGGATGCAATCGAAGATACAATGGGAGTTCCCGAGGGAGTTCAGCATTAATCGTAGTGAGCCAAGGTGACTGAAAGATACACGGTTCTGATTGCTTCCCGGAATGCATAAGCAAAACAATTTCCTTTGAGAAGGTAAGTGTATGATTTATGTTTATTACTGTATTATTATCAGTTTCCGGGGGGAAAAGAAACATAGTAACACCCCCGTCGCCCTTCAGTGAAAACTAAAACAAAACAAAGCAAATACATAAAACAAGTTCACATTCGTGAAAAGATTGAAAATTGTGCGTAAAGAGATTGTAAAAAACAATCGGCAAGTTATGCGACGAAATGTTATTTCAACATTTAAATGAGCTGAGGAGTCACCGCACTTTACAACACTTTCTAGATGTTATATCCAACCTTTCATTCACCTGGATTCAACATTTATAGTGTCAGATTCAGTTGGCTAAAGGTTAAATACAACCATACAACATTCAGAACGTGTGGCCACCCCTTGGCCCTTCAGTTTTTAGAATGTACGAAATTGTCCTGCAAATGATTTAAGATGGCGCTCTTTCTTCTGAAACAAGCGGGTCAGTTGTGGAAGTATTCCCCTCGATGTTTTTAAAAATTGTGATGAGAATTTCGATATGTGTACTTATCTTGGGAAAAGGCATTCCACTCGCTGTTTTTTTCCCTATAAATGTGTACATTTTGTGATGAAAATGTCATAACTTGTGATTTTGCAATTGATTCTGAATAAAGACAACAATTTTCTTGGAAAAAAAAATAGTGTTCTGAAATTCCCACGCACATCCAAAGTGAATTTGAAATTGTGTTAACAAATTCAAAGTGAATGTGTAAATTTGTTAACAAATTCAAAGTATTTGCAATACATGGAATCATAAATAAATCAATAATAATTTAAAAAACAGTAATATTACATTCGTAGCCGTTATTTTCTTGTCGTAATTGTGACTATTTTTATTTCATTCTGTGTGTGTAATTATTTTACCTTGCATTGTTTTTATGTAAACTCAACGCCTTTCAGCTATCTTGCTGCTTGTTGTTGTAAATAAAACCAATTCAATCAATCAATCGGTCAATCAATCAATCAATCAATCAATCAATCAATCAATCAATCAATCAATCAATCAATCAATCAATCAATCAATCAATCAATCAATCAATCAATCAATCAATCAATAACCAATCAATCAATCAATCAATCAATCAATCAATCAATCAATCAATCAATCAATCAATCAATCAATCAATCAATCAATCAATCAATCTTAAAAAAACCCAGTTGATTGTAGCTTGGTAGGAGTAGGTGGATAGTAAGGGATTGTGGTTATATTTAAATTAATAGATATACTGTAAATTGTACTTTGTTCACTTTGTTTAATTATGTGTCTTCACAATAATTTAGTATCAAACTTGATATTTAATACAAATATGTTCTTATATGTTTATATCTAATATGATTATTTATAGAAGGATTTTAATTAGAGCATAACATTTTACTGTTATTTTTTCAGTTGAAAAGGTGTTTAAAAACTGTTTGCTTTTTAATTTTAACACATTTTAAGGGAATAACGTAAACATAATCATTCAAAGTAAATGTAAAAATGTATACATTAATTTGCAATGGAATAAAAATTTACTGATATAAATGACTCCCAAACTTCTCAAACACTACTAAACTTCCTCTAATGATGAAAGTTTCAATATTTTGGTGCTTATCAGAGGCGTCGATCCCAATGAAAATATTGGGAGGGGGGGGGGGGGTCAAACATATCGATTTGCCCACCCCCAATAATTTTGACAACTGAAAAAATTCATAATATGCAATGCAAATATATGTTTGAAAAAGCATTGGAAAACACTATAAAACATACAATTGGTATTAAAATGAAAAAAATTGCAGTATTTTCTAAGAACATTATTAAGCGAATATGAATATGACACTAGCAAGGAGATTGAAATCACTATGATTGATGCTGATCATGGGTGCACATCCATTTTGAATGGGGGGGGGGGTCGCACCCATTGGGGATACCACACTCTTGTAATACGGGCTGTGTAAAATTTCAAAATCGTGTGGGGGGGGGGTAGACATGTCCCCCTGTCCCTCTGGATTTGCGCCCATGATGCTGATACTTATTTAATCAACACCAAATGCTGCACTAATCTTTTACGGATCTTTGATTTTAAATGTGATGTTTATAACATTAATTCTTATGGACTGTCCGCAGGCTGTGAGAAACCGATGCCCCCACTCCCACCTAACACCCCCCTCCGCCCACCCCTGCCTCCAATCGTTCACAGCTCCATATTGCTTCGACGAGTCGTTCTCAAAGTAATATGTGCTTTAGCGTCCTCTACGTCGAAATAACACTGAATCCCCCAGAAAAGTTGACGCACATCTAATCTGATCGGTGCGTAATGTGCACGGGCACGATATTGATTCTTGACGAAGAGTAATCATGGTCTGTTGAATTCAATTTTATGACTGTCAATCTATCATTTATTGTGCGTAAACTAGGTAAAAGCACTAGAAAGTGTGTCAAGTTGCAAGCTTGCTTAAAGGCAAATACTAGGATTTGAAAAAGTCCGTGCTCTAGGATAAAACTAACTGTAGAATCAAGTACACTAAAGTTTATAGTCAAAATTACTTTTTTTTTAACAATTACCATCAGTACTCATTGTGACAGGCGCAATTTTGACGTAGATTTGTATGGGATCAATTGCTATCAGGGCACCAGAAGAATTCAATACTGGTAAATGAACGTTTGCTTCTCCACAAGTAAACAAATTCAAGACAAATCCTTCCCTGAGCCAGGAGATACACTCCAACTGGTTTATAGTATTGGTAAGTATGTTTCAATCTCGAGACATTTTTTTTTTTTACTAATTATGTCAATGCCCCTTTGAATACTCTGATAGTGTGTTATAAGTGAAACGTTCGGTCTGTCAGAAAACCTCGGTGGAAAGAAAATAGTACCCGCCACCGACCTTATGCAGTTATGACAGACACACAACAGATAGCATGGCCGTACGCAGTGGCGTAACTACGGGGGTGGGGGCACGTGACCCCCCCCCATATCGGCCGGACTAAAAAAAAAAAAACGAAGAAAAAAAAAGAAAAGAAAGAAAAAGAAAAAGAAAACTGAGGCGAACTGAGCAAGAAATTGTGCTTATATAGTGCACCTTTTTAAATAAACATTTAGCGTAAGTACTACTCGTTTTTTAACCATTACTTACAACTGTTTATTCAATAATTTTGTTGTTTTTGTTCTGGTTCTGGTTCTGCATGTACTGCATAAACTCCGCTGGATGTAACATGCAGGTGCAAGTCGACTGAGCAAATTTTGACATTAATTTTGAAAGTAAATACGTTCTTTTGAACTTATTTAAAGTAGTAGAGCAGGTTTGTGCACCAATGTGAATATTCAGGCGTTCCCATATTATTAAGGTGTTAGACTAGGAATACCCCCCCCCCGGTGGAATCATTTTCCCCTTCAAAATCTGTCGCTCGTAGAATTGCTTCTATTACCAACCAGCGATAGTGCAGGCAATTTTTCAGATACACTTATCAAAATCAAGCAATTACAAGGGCGTAGGCTATGGGCATGCTGGGGAGGTGGAACAGGGAGTTGCACATCTTAGGGAGGTGGAACTAAAGTTGAGAAAAATCATGCGTTGAAAGCAAAAAAAGGTGGTGCAAATTTCGTTTTTTGCTATTAAGGTGGAACTCCTATGGCTCTGCAGGGGGGGGGGGGGTGCACGTGCACCCAGTGCACTCCCCAGCCTATGCCCTTGAATTTTGTGCAGAAATTTTTCCTCCAAAATTCATCAACCTCGTGGCACACCTTTTGCGTGTGCGCCATTTTGCATTCCTGTGAAATTCAGTTTCGCCACTGAGTGCCCTTGTACCGCATTTAATTCAAATCGGATAGGAGGGTTATCCGAATAAACACTTGCATAATTCTGTATGTAACATTGCAGTATGAATTATTTCGAATTACCAGGATCGTAGCTGGGGGGGGGGGAAGTGCGTTCAAAAGAATGTATTTCTATAGGCCTAATAGGTTTTTGATTGTTCTTGAATGTATAGGGCCTTTAGTAAATTTAACTAAACAGTGCATGACAGGGGTGAAAACAGTCTCATAAAACCGCTAGAACCCATGAGCTTCAGGGGGCTCCGCCCCTGAGCCCCTGTTTTGAAAATCATCTGCTATCAGCAGTTCATGATACTAAATTTATACCGTGGAAGTGCCAAACAGTTTGTAAGTTGGGGGGGGTTGTTTAGTTTTGTTTTGTTTTATTATCGTCGACTGTAGCTGTCCATTTCCAAAACAAACAAAGTGTTATCAAAAGGTCACAATAACCTTATAAAACCGATCGAACTCATGCTCGAGCTCAGCTTCAGGGGACTCCGCCCCCTGACCCCCACAAATCAACACCACATTTGAAAAGTGACCTGCTATGGGCATTTCAGCCTACAAAATTCATTACTTCGATCGAAGTTACAACAATTGTGAAAAATGGGGTGGATTAGTTAGGCCTATTGTTGACCGTCCATTTCAAAGAAAAATAGTGTTAGCAGAAAAAAGACAAAATATCCTTATGAAACTGGTTAAAGCCGTTAGAGTCAGGGGTGGAACCCCCTGACCCCCACCTTGGACGGGAACCCTACTTGGAATTCTATAAGGTGACCCCTGGAACCCATCCATTAGGATGGTCAGCCATTCCCCCTGACATGACTTATACGCACCCCGTCCTTTGAAATATCATGGCTACGGGCCTGCAAAACGCATTTTTCTTCTTGGAATTTCAAAGGTTTCCAAACTGCTCGCTCGCTACCCTCGCTCGCGGAATTGCCTTTTCACCACTAATAACACGTACAAACAATATTTCCTGTATAAAATGAAACTGCTAGAAGTCGTGAGCTCGGAGCGAAGCTCCGTTACTCCCACCAGGGACGGGGACCCTTGGAATTCTATAAGGCAGGCCCCTGGAACCCATACATTAGGGTGGTCTGTCCTCCCCCCCCCGGCCCCCGTCATAGGTCCGGTTTTTTTTTTTTTTTTACTTATACGCACCCCCTCCTTTGAAATATACCGGCTAGGGGCCTGGAAAACGCATTTTTCGTCTTAGAATTTCAAAGTTTCCAAAACGCTCGCTTGCGGAATTGCTTTCAACCACTAATGACATACATTATAACAATATTAAACGGTTTTGTTAATACAACATTATTGAATTGAGGTACATTTTAATACAAAAAATAGCAAAACAAAACCCGGAAGGGGTACCCCTATACCTAACCGCCTATCGCACGCTTAGCGCTTCGCAGCGCTTAAAATCCACCATCTGAAAATGCAATTTCGCCTGAGCGACTGGTGTGCCCCCCCCCCCATTGAGCTGAACCACGGTACGCCACTGGCCGTACGCATCGGGGGGGGGGCAGTTTCCCCTGCCAGAAATGTTTAAGCCCCACATTTTGTTCTCATGGAGTTTAGATTTTGAAAACAGTTTGATCTGTAATTGAGGGTCTTGCCCCTCCTTAAATATAAAGGTAAAGGTGATGATTTATAGTCTTGTATCACGACGTCTGACGATTTCACACAATACCCGCCTGATCATGGACCCATGCCTGCATGTTGTGCGCCACCTCCACTCTCTATGGAGTATTCCTATACGGTGTTCAAAAAGTTCGTTCCGCCCCCTTTTGTCAACTTAACTGCTCATATGACTACTTCAGTAATAGCGCTATCTTTTGGCAACCATATGCACATCTTCTGATCTTGAATGCATTCAGACTGCGGAAATTGACCACAGGTTTTGTTGGGCGGAGAAACAAGGTCAAACGTTGAAATGGGAGTATTTAAAAGTCCTTAAACCTTGGACAGTTAAAGATGTCGCTCAACTTGAAGAACACCAGTTGCTTGGACAAAAGAAAGAGGACTGGCCTAAAAAAATGAAGTAAGGGGGTAAAACGAATAAAATAGGAATGCAGAACTCTTTGGAAGGGGCGACAGATAGATTTTAAATGTAATACCAACAGGGTGTCAGTTGGAGACAGACAAAAATCAGGTAGGCCATCCAGATTTGGGCAGGCCAAGAACACAATTATGATTATACAGCCTTATGAAAAGGAAAGCTGGACGGAGTCTCAGAAAAGTGATAAATTTCAAATAAATTAGTAAGTGACATCTCTACTAATGCTCACAAATGAGAAAATTAACAAAATAACCTGAAATGTATTAGTGAAAATCAAGTTTCAAACATATTAAAACGTCTTTTCTCTAGGGGAGGAACGAACTTTTTGAACACGATCTTGGCTGACTGTTATAGGCGCTCAGGAACTAAACTCATTTACAAATGGCTTCTTCAGTCCTCACGTATCCATTTATATTCCTGGGTGGACTCTAATTATGCGGATGAAGTGTCTTACCCAAGGACACAAACCCAGTCCACGGCAGGACTCGAACCGAGGATCTCTTATTTGGGAAACCACGGCATTACCCACTAAGCCACGACGTCTACCCCCAGGGGAAAAAAAATCTGGCAACGACGTTGAAAGGTAGCTAAATACGACACGCGGAAACCACCCATTTTGGCGGCATTTGCTTAAATTCAAATTTTGGATCAGAAGAAAACATAGGCTGCGCAGTTCCCAACTCTATATGTATCAGTGTATGGTGTGTGCAAAAATGGTACAAACAGGAAAAAATATTTTAGGCATTGAATTTTCTCAAGAGGTAAATGCATTTGGTACCATATTAAAGCAGAATGATTATCCTTTAAAACAAACTTTATTTGATTTTAAATTTGATTTGCTTTTGTCAAAATGCAAATGTCAAAATCTTGTGCGGTCAATTAAAATTCACTGTCACATGTTTGTGCCATTTCTGGTATACCTATCCAATCAATCAAATCCAATGAACTTGACAACCTAAATCACGAATACAATAATAGAAAAAGAAAACTCACAAACTCACAGAAACATTACATTTCCAGAAAATGTCCAGTACTATGTGTCTCATAGCATTTAAAGGCCATAAATCCCCTCTCAAGAATAAACTGAGGCCTATGATTTGTAACCACTACTACCAAAGCCTTTTACTGAACAGTCACAATGTTTTCACGTTGAAATACACATTGTGCATAATTTCAAATCTTTTGTTGAAGTAATGTCTGCACGTTTAAATAGGAAAGAAGCAAAGTTTAAAATGTTTTCTAAGATTGCTGAAACATTTTACTACCATTTTCACGTTTCCTAATTTTTGTTTTAAAAATTATTACAAATGATGTCCAAAATGAACCTACATCGTATTTAGTACAACTGGATACCGGCACAAAAAAAAAAACCACGATTTTTTTTTACAGTATTGTAGATGATTCATCATTATGTCAGGATTGACATTAAATAAAATGAAATAAATTGTGTGGGAAGGTATCGTCTTTTGGCTTTACGAAAACTCCCAGCATAACTAGGATGTACATTAGATTTAAAGACACTATAACATGTGGACGACCCGTTTAAAAAATTGTTGAACTTTGCTTTCTGACATATCTGACAGTGTTTGAATGGACAAATAAACAACATAGAACTCAAAAGTTTGGACAGTTATGCTGTCACTAGTAAAATATATGCATATACAAAATGGCACATTAGTTATTCTCAGCCGATAGGAAATTCTGCAACACAGCAGTCAATGGGGGAAAACTGGACTAGTCTCTCAATGATTTTCACTTTTTCAAAGCACTTAGGCCTAATGATCGTTTTAAACTGCAATTTTTTTCAGCGCTGCATTTTTTAGACCATATCAGAAACACTGGTAGCACAGGGAATCATGTAGCTCAGATTTTTTTAAACTGGAAACATTGTTATACAATGCCTTTAATAAATTTTCGCTTGTACCATATTTGTGAGACACACTGTGGGTGTCGTATATGGGAACACTCCAATTGCCTTTCGTATTATGTCGCATCATTTTTACCTCCATTTCAGTCTAAAGGGAGATTTTAGTCTAGCAGACCACTTGCGCATATGACCTTCCCAAAGTATCATAAATCGACCATAAAATATAATTTCATCTTCATTTTCCCAAAAGTGGTCAAAAAGGGTGAAAACATGGTCAAGTGTCGAACGTTTTCAAGGAGTAATCTCCCATTTTGCTATTTCCGCTCAGAAGTTTAAATGGGTATACCTGAGAGGACGGGAAATCCATAGGTATTCGTAAATTGGTTTTGGCGCCTCGGTAGCAGCCGGGCCAGGAATATTCCTCGAGGAGTGGAGGTGGTGCATGTGCATTGCATATACCGGGGTTGACATAGTGTACTGTTGTTGGTCATGGTAGTGTCGTGAGAGAGCGCGCTTCAATGATGATTTGGAGACCACAAACCACCACATTTACATTTTACTCTTTTACACAATTTTGACTTGGGTAAAATGTGGTCAAGCTGGATAAGAAATCGATTGTCATGTTCCCCCACACTACCTTGCTGGTTAAAGGGAGAAAACATTCAGGCAAAATAATCGCATCGGAAGCATCTCCCGACTCTAATGTGTTTGTAGTGCACACTGTTATAAACAGCAACTGTAAGAATCTATGAGCATACACAAAGGTAAAACATTCTGTATTTTGACATTATGACACAATATAGTGCTCCTGTTATGTTATGTTATGTTATGTTATGATATGTTATGTTATGTTATGTTATGTTATGTTATGTTATGTTATGTTATGTTATGTTATGTTATGTTATGTTATGTTATGTTATGTTATGTTATGTTATGTTATGTTGAGGAAATATACCCCAAGTGTTGTCCAACTCTGTGAAATTACCCATTTATGAGCATATTTGTTATTGGTAATGGAAACAATAACTCATCTTGAACAACCTGAACTACAGATACATATAGACTACAAATAACAAGTATATAAAATCAACTATCGCTATATCATGCAGTGCTAATTTTTGCTCTGTTGTAAATCAGACTTCAACTTTCAAAGACTACGAGATATCTATATAAGTATGTCAAGAGATAACTTAAGATAAATACAAGAATGTAATGTGAAATTCATCGTGCACCTCATATTTGTTTGCGCAAACTGAAATTTTTGTACCACAGTTTCACTTTCCGATTTGAGTCAGGCGTTGCTGTATGAATGCAATGCCTTGTTGCGCATGTATCACCTTTTTCAGTCCGGACGCATTGCATTAGATTTGAATATCAATCAGACGCATTTAATTCACGACAGTCAGATAATGGTCCACACCAAATCATGCATGAACATGTCCATTAAATTCATGAAGACAGAATTAATGCATCAAAGACAGTCCCCTTTCTTTCATTCAACAAATTGATAACAGAAAAACTCTAAATTAAGCTCAGTTACGTGCACGCTTCATTGTAACTTCAGCGGAGTAGGTAGGATTATTTCAGTGCATGGCATTTTTTAAACTGTTTCTGTGGGATTAATTTCTATCAGCGCCCAATATTAATTCAATACTGGTATGTTAATATTTTTTCTACTCAAGTAAACTAATTAAAGATAAATCCTTCCTGTCCGAATTTACACTCTAGCCAGCGTACATACTGACATGTATTTCAACTCATTTGGTTCTTGACGGATTTTTTTTTTACTTCTTAAACTGCCAAATGAATATCGATTGAGCAGTAAAGTAAATGTAGCTGCAATAATTTCCGATTATTTATACGCCATTAAGGCAATCGCTGTTGTATACATAACATAACATAACATAACATAACATAACATAACATAACATAACATAACATAACATAACATAACATAACATAACATAACATAACATAACATAACATAACATAACATAAAAAAATAGATTGTACCATGGCTGCGTTTAATTTTTGCGAAACATAATATCCAATAATTTACAATTTATATATGTATTTGCCTTGTAAATTTTATACAGATCTGTCATTGGGAAACGGAAGTTTAGCGGAAATTTTATTTAATGATTCACGCAGTGCTGTCCCATTTTCACTCCAACAAAAACGATTATACAAGTTTTTGCTGTTTTGTGTATGTATTTTCACACATTGTGTACCTATAAACAGATAAAGGAGTTTCTCCTATTGGTTCTACCGTATGGTAAGCAGCTTTGAGGGTTGTTGAACAGAAGAAACCAATGAATAAAATCATTACAAATGTATAGATTTGAATAGTAATTCCAAATCCACGAAGCCTTGGAATAATGCAAACATGTTCATTTAATGAAGAACAACGGGGTAAGGCGGGGGGGGGGATTGAAATGGGTGCACGTGCACCCTCTTCCCCACTTAGGCAGTGGAGTTCCGCCCTGGCAAGCAAAAAGAAATTCGGATCCCCTTTTCCGCTTTCAGCAGCTGATTTTCTAAACTTTAGTTCCATCTTCCCAAGATGTGCACCCTCCCCATGCCCAAACCACCTTATACGCCCTTGAAGACAATGACCTAAGAAGATCAGAAATTATTAAAAAGAGAGTAGAACATAGCTTAATGTTCAAGGGAATAGATCTCATGTAATCGTATCATGTTGTGCACTTTTCAAGTTCCCCTGAGAATGTATGTGAAATAAGAGTTCATTCAACCTTAAGAAAGCAATGAACATGATTACGTAACATTCGAAATGCCAGCCAAGAACCAGAATAGGTTGAAACACATACCTAATGTATTCATCTGACCCATTTATATGTATAGCAAGGCTTACCCTTTCATTGAGGTGAAATAAGCAATATAGCAGTTTTGAAGCAGAGGTGTCGATCCGGGGGCAGGGGCGATCGCCCCATGAATAATTGGGGGGGGGGGCAAACATAACGATTTGCCCCCACCCCCAATAAATTTATGACAACTTGAAAAAATCATAAATACAATGCCAATAAATTGGTTTTAAAAAGCATTGGAAATCCCTATAAGATCCATTAATCTTGGCACTAGTAATACTATAAAATATGACAAAATTGTCAAATTTTCGGACGCGCTTACGCAACGCAAAATTCTGCATACAAATTGGAGCACGGACGCGCCAAAAATTTGGAAAGTTTTTAACTTTTGCCCCCCCCCCCACAATCCGAAACAATGGATCTACGCCCCTGGTTGAATAATAGGACATCTAGGATATGACCACTGTGGAAGCAACCGTTTCAGAAATTGTCAAACTTTGCTACTATTAGTATAACAAATAATGCACATTACGAGGTCGTTAGAAAAACTAATTGACCGCGAGGTAACATTTCGAAAAATCTGAAACACGACGAGGCCGAAGGCGAGTGTGTTTGGATTTTAAAAGTTACCGAGGGTCAATAGTTTTACTAAACGGACCGAAACGCGTAATGTGCATTAATTTGTTTTATAAAATGGTATTCAAAAAATCTGACGTCCATTAGTAAAAACTAATGCCCAGTCGCATAACACACAAGATCAACGTGACCATTTTATAATAGTATCTGACAGTGTTTGGATGGACAATTAAACACCGTAGAACACACAAATTCAGACATTTATGGTGTCACTCGTAAAATGTTTACAGATAAAAATCGGCACATGAATTACAGCTGATGAAAATCCTGCCACACAGCTGACTCTAGAATGGTCATTCACTTTCTAAAAACACATGATCGTTTTGAAGTGTAATTTTTTTTCAGGGATTCATATTTCGACATTATCAGAGACACTGGTAGCTTGGGGAATCATGTAGCCCAGATTTTTTGAACTGGAAACATTGGTATACGATGCTTTTAAAGTGTGACCATGATAAAAAAAAACTCAGCCTGTATAAAGTTAAACATAACAAATTTGCCTATGACAGAGATGATTCTGATTACTTCTTGTTATGACAAAAAGGAAACATATTTTGACCCCCAAATTTTCACAGCAGAAACCTTCCTTGCTGGAAAGAACACAGTGTCCCGTGCACCGTGTGAAACACAATGTAAAACACACTGTGAACACATTGTGGACACGGAATGAAATCTCTTCACAGTGTTAAATTCGAGCGTTTTAACACTGTGAATCATCAATTCACAGTGTGGAAACAGAACATCACTATGTGAACACTCTGTGAAATACCTCACCACAGTGTGAAATCATCTTCACACTGTTAAATTCGGGCGTTTTCACATAGCCGACTATATGTGAACACACTGTGGAACGCTGTGTTCTTTCTAGCAAGGTTGAACGGTGTACTTATGTCTAGAATGTATTTCAGCCAAACTGAAGACGAAGACCGCTTCCAATTTTGCCTACCCCTCTAATACAGTGCATTATTAATCAAAATGAAACTGTAATGCATGTGGATGAATTTTTCAAAGACGATTGGTATCAATAAAAGTTATCAAAGTGATGATAAGGGTTTATATTTCGGACACCAGCCACCCCCCCCCCCCTCACAGTAGTTGCAGATCAGTTACAGAATTCCGGATATCGTACTGACAGTCGTCTGTGCAAACTTGCTGCACATTAAAGTTTTATTGTAATTAATAATGAACAGTATTAACACTGTGCGAACCGTCATATAACACACATTTCTCCGGGGAACTCGAAAAATACAAATATGACATATCATAAATTCTATCCAGTTGAAAAGTTGACTATGTTCGACTCCTGTTTAATAATTTCTCACGTTCGGTGGTCAATGTCTTCACGGAATAAACATACTTGCATAAACTACGGCTTTGAGGGATTTGAATTATTCTCCGAATCTTTACATTTTGGATGAGTTTTATTCATTGCTGCATTAATTTTGAAAACTGCTGGGGGCAAGAGAAAGGGTGAATAAACATTGTGTGAATACTGCAGGGAACCTTTTAAAACAAAGTTGT
>JZLH01S0630303.1:1703-13139 GCA_001188425.1 Eucidaris tribuloides | reverse complement strand
CAATAGTAGCCAACATATGAGAATACAAACACATACACACAAGAGAAGCACAAACATACATAAATGTATATGTGTGTGTTCCATATTTGTAATTACAAATGCATGTGTGTGTGTGTTTGCATGTGCAATTATGTGTACAGTCCTGAGATATCGGAATGATACCTAACTTGAAACATTTCAAGCATTATGTAACCTTTTTTAAAACATGTCATTTTAACCATTCTTTTATTACATCCAGGAAGTCTGAAGCAAGTGTGTCAACAATAAAGCATGTAAGTCTACTCTTTCTTTGCTAGACATGTTTGGCTACCGTCGCTTTTACGTTTTCAGCAGCATTGATGTCTAACGGGTAAAAAACGAACCCCGACCATCGTTTTGACCAAAATACGGAACTAAATATTCGCGGCATTCATGTCTAACGGGTAAGAAACGAATCCCCGACCATCGTTTTGACCAAAATACGGAACGAAATATTCGCGGCATTCATGTCTAAATGGTAAGAAACGAATCCCCGACCATCGTTTTGACCAAAATACGGAACGAAATATTCGCGGCATTCATGTCTAAATGGTAAGAAACGAATCCCCGGCCATCGTTTTGACCAAAATACGGAACGAAATATTCGCGGAATTCATGTCTAAAAGGTAAGAAACGAATCCCCGACCATCCTTTTGACCAAAATACGGAACTTAATATTCGCGGCATTCATGTTTAACGGGTAAAAGACGAACCCTGACCATCGTTTTGACCAAAATACGGAACTAAATATTCGCGGCATTCATGTCTAACGGGTAAGAAACGAACCCCGACCATCGTTTTGACCAAAATAGTGAACAAAATCGCTATCATTCATCTAAATTAAAACGAATCCACGACCAATCGTGATCCAAAAATAGACGGAACTAAATATTCCAGCAATCATGTCCGCCACAGTCAAAATCAAACCACACTTTTCATTTTAGCGACGTTCAGCTTCTAAACGGGCTGCATTGCATTAGATGTGAGACGCAACCGCCGCATGTGGCATAAAATCTTAATTCTTTAAGGACTGTGACAAACAACATACTTTCGTTTTTCATTTACTTTTAATGGCAAGGAATGATTAGGAAGCTATGACATGTTAAACTAGATAATTACAGTAAATTATGTGGAATTAAAACTGACCATTTGCTTGTACCGGTGTAATAAACCGCACCCGCCTTTTTTACCCGCACTTTCCCGACGGAAAATAAGTGCGGTTTATACACCGGCAAATACGGTACATTCAATGATTTGATTTCTTTTTACACTAGTCAGATACTTTTTACAAAATTCTTTTCTATCCTTCCAATATCCTGCAGTAGCTACCATGGTTCACATTAACGATAATTGCACAAATTAAGGCAGGGAATCTCATCTGCAGCAAAGCAAAATCACTATTTATGAAGGAAACTAGGAAATGGCTGTGAAATCTGAAGATCAGTAATTACCAAGAAATTGAAAATGTGCAAAAAATGTCCTTTTTATGTATGTTTTCTGTTAGGAATTTTCGTCCCTAGGAGACAATAATTCTAATGAAAATGTGCCCCCCCCCCCTAAAAAAAAAATGCCCCTTTTATGTACACGTTCTATGTTTAATAGGAATTTTCATGTCCAGGAGACAATAATTTTAAAGGTATTGGCTAACATTTACCACAGTTAAAAAAATCTGAGCTACATGATTCCCCATGCTACCAGTGTCTTTGATAAGGTCTAAAAATAATGCCCTGAAAAAATTGTATTTCAAATTGATTAGGCCTATTTAGTGCTTTAAAAAAGTGAGAATCGTAAGTTGACCTGCCCATTTTCTCCCATTGACTTACTGTGTGTACACCTGGGCTATTTAAGCTCGCCCCGAGTTTTAATTGTTTATTCATGCATAACTTGCCACTGGCAGTGTAACTTTCCAAACTTCTTTTATTCTATGGTGTTAATTTGTCCATATGAACACTACTATGTAGTTCAGATATCAAAATTTGGCCTTTTTATAAAATTGAAGCTCCACAATGTTAGCCTATCACTTAAATCAAATTCTAACAGTCACTTAATTCTGCAACATTTGAGCTTCTAGCTCCTATGCTTTTGCTAAAGGTTCTCAGATGGGATCTTCTTTAATACACAAATTCATTTAAGGCAAGTAAAAGAGATGCCCTGCCTTTAAATCAATTACAGCTTAAATGTAACATAGCAACAAACAAATTAGAATGGGTGTCAATGTACTTACCATTCTCAACTTCTTGTATGTTTGTTTCTTCTTTATGTAAAGGGCTGCTTCTTCTGAAGAATACTTGCATTTAGACAGATTGCTGGATGCAGTTTTATTGTCACCTCTATCAGCATGATTTGAATTCTAGTACAGGAGATAAAAAGCAAATATGCATAAAAAATGATGGAAACTGCCTATTATTAATCACAAAGTATGTAAAGTTTTGAAAGAACATAAAGTGATAAATGTTCCTACCCCCCCCCGTCTTTTATTCCCACCTCCCTGTTTTTACCTATATGATTACAGGCAGTAACACTCGTGTGAAGAGTAATTCATAGCTATGAGGATTTCTTGGTCCCTCCCACTGCAGTGCATGCATTTACCACATTAGGTTTTCATAATCAATGGTATTTTTAGCCAAATCGTGCCTCTGGCGATATTTTGAAATAATCATGAGATCATTATCGTGTATTCGATATTTTTTCA
This sequence comes from Eucidaris tribuloides, assembly GCA_001188425.1. NCBI lineage: Eukaryota > Metazoa > Echinodermata > Echinoidea > Cidaroida > Cidaridae > Eucidaris > Eucidaris tribuloides. The sequence continues at coordinate 10,429 of JZLH01S0630303.1, read as the reverse complement.
ACATCGAATAATTTCGATATTATCAAAATATCACCCAGCACTAGTAAAGACAGCAAATTAATTCTCAACCTTAAAAAGTGCCATTTTGAACAAATTTTTTTAGCGTAGCGTAGTGTCAACTTCAAACAGTTTTTAATTTCTCACACATGCATGGTGGAGAAAAGTTTGTGCAGAAACATTGTAGATATTGAAAGAATATACACTTTCTAGAAAGACTTCATGACAAAGTTACAAAAGATCTTATCAAGTTCCTTATTTAGGATCAATTTCCATGAACATTCAGAAATCCATGAGAAAAAGTCAAATTTGTAAGAAAATGTCCAATGTAAACTTAGCAGGTTTTTCTTGGACAGTAATTTAGTGAGGGGTACTCCTCTCCTATACACAAGTGTATTAACAAATACTACATTCTTTTTTTTTAATCTATTAACATTTATTGAAAGGGTAACATTTGTGATGCAAAATAGTGCTAGTAACACATTAAAGGTAAATAACATGATTGGGGGTAGTCCTCAACTTGGGGTAAAACTATTCTGAAATTAAGTAAACTGTGCAAGGATTGTACTGTGAAAATTTGGTAGTCAAAAGTTGACTTGTCCTAAAATTACTTCCATCTGTATGGCTTGTGACAGACAAATATGTTGTGTAGGGTTCTATGGGTTGTATTTTTATCGGGGCTTGAGAGAAACAAAATGCTAGCATGTTCATGCTTGATTCTGCTCAAATAAACAAATTCAAGATAAATCCTTCCAGACAGGAGATACACTCCAGCTGGTATATCCATTGATATATCTTTTAACCAGTTTGGTTCAAGAGGGTTTTTTTTCCCCCCAATCATGTCAGTGCCCTTCAAGAGTTCATATCCAAGTTCAATAATGCTAGGATTTGTAAATTATAAAACAAAATGAATGAAAATATGTAAACATTGCATTGCAAAGATGAGGTTCTATTTCAATCTGAAGTCACATAATTTTTCATTGATTTCTTTATTTACCAATCCTGTCATTATGAAAGCTGAATTATTTTGTTTTTTAATACCCTGCTCCCTGCACTGTTCTCTTACCACATCTCCTTCATTCTTTGTCTTCTTCTTCCTCTTGGGAGTGTTTGTGTTGCATCCATCTTGGAATTCAGATATTACTCCTTGTGTGGTATCAGCTTTCCGTTTCAGTTTCTTCTTGGTCGATGAAGGATGGCTGGCAGCGACTTCTGCAGCTGAATTACTAGATTTCTTTCTTAGGGGAGTTTTCTCACTTGCAGCCATGTCAGGTGGTACGTTCTTCTTTTGTTTCATCTTATCCATCACATGTGGTTGTGGTCTGTAATAGATACAGTGAAACAGAATCGACAATGAACTGACAAATGGGAAATACTTTTAATTTTTGTGATTTAATCAGTTTCAATTTCAATTAGAGTATCGTGTCCTACATTCCACCACCCACCATGATTCAACCACACAGGAATTAAAATATTTTTTGCATTGTGAAAAACTCTGTACATCATATGTAGTTGTGGTGTTAACACACTATTAAACTGATCAAACATGTCACAAACATTGCCCTAATTTGCCCTTAAAATGTCACATTTTATGTACGAATGTTGCGATGTCGCCGCGATTTTTGAGAAATGCACCACGCTTAGCACTAGTGTTGCATGACTACAGGATTTTTGGGAGTCGACTCGTCGCCGATCAAAAGTCGCGACTCTTGACTATTTGATGCAGTATTTGATACCCCGGGGTACCAAGTAGAAATTCGCCATTTTGTTGAATTATTTATTTATTTTTCAGCACTGTACCCTGGGTTACAAAATTATGTAAAAGTTATGTAATAAGGGTGAAAATAACACATTTAGCTTCAATTTTAACCCCATTTTTCGTAAGTTTATGCCTTTTTGTTGTGCACTTGCACAGCCTCTGCATCGTTACCACTGATTTCAGCGATCATAACTGAAGAAAATATATTTTTTAACACAAGAGGGCGCTGCACAACGCGGTACCCTGGGGTATGGCGTGGTGCATCATTTGCCGACTCTTGGCGTTCGGTTCTGTTGTTTTGATCAATAGGTAAAAAGAAGCACACTACAGCCTACACAATGACTGTTCAGTGTCCTCCTTAACGATTTCAGTGATTTTGATGCAAAGCAGTCCATTGTTGTCCAATTTCATTACCAATGATTATGGTTAGTTCATTTTGAAAATTATTTTTAAACTTACGTTGTTTCAACTCTGATTACGATCATTCCAAAATTGACTTTCTACCACAGTCCCACACATTGTCATTGATGTTTTGAATGGTTTATATGGCATACATATGTGATTACATGGAGTCGATTCTGGTTTTTCTAAAGTCGGAGTCGCGACTCCTCGACGAGAGTCACGACTCCGACTTCTGGCGACTTAGTCGTGCAACACTACTTAGCACATGTGCCAAGCATGGAAGGTAAAAAAAAATTGCGCTAAAAACTTGGAAAACAAACAAAATTTGATGCGGCTTTTACCATACCATATCTGCAACCTTCATCTCTGCCACAGATATAGATAGAGAAAAAAAAGCCAGCTAGCCAATCAGTAATCAGAGTTCTCTTCCCAGCACTACCAGCGCAGTATCAGCCATAATTCGACCTCCTGCAGTACACAACATACTTCGGAGGATCGCTGAGATCATGCCCGGTGCGCTGTCCACATGCACGCCGTTTTGCCGCTGGCCATGGCCATGCGGGGAGCGAACATGGCATGTGGTGCGCACACGTGGCGCGCGGAATGCCGCGTGCACGTGCGGTATAGAGTTTGCACACAGGTGGTCAAATCATGGCAAGGAGTGATCGAATCATGGCACGGGGTGGTCGAATCATGGCAAGGGGTGGTCGAATCATGGAAATAAAAGTGCCGATAATAAACGGATTATTTTGAATATATGCATGCTGCTTTTATTAGTTCATAAACACATGACATAAAGGCAGTAAAGGTAAGATAATATACTTCAGTTAAAAATATAAATTAATTCCCAAAAATAGAGATCAATTATTTTAGGACTGTGATTGTGTAAATGCCTTAGCTTAGCCGGTGGTCGATTAATGGGCGGGTACTCTCACACCTACTGTGTATGTGGTCCTAAGCAGAGCTGTATGGACCACATACGCCCTCTACTGGAAAAAACGAACAAAGTTTGCACTGTGTGAATTGAATGCAAATGCAACTTTATAAAATTGCATTTGCAAAATTTAAATGCTGGGCCCACATGTTAGAAAAATTAAAACAGACTTCTGAAATGTTGATTCCTTATTTTTCATAACATATAATGTTTAACAGATAATAGACTAGCCATATCAAAACAATATTTCAGTAGAGTATTGTAAAAGGCTGAATTTCAGAGCAGTTTTCTGTGCCAAACCTGCATAAGCTAGGCCATCCATTACTTTGTACACAAAAGTATGGAGCTGTCCCCATGTGTGGCTGTCCCCATGTGTGGGTACTCTGAATGATGAGCAGATGAGTGCACAGCTCAGCCTCAGCGCACTTGCAAGATTTCTCTGATTTTCCGATCCCTTGTGATTTTTGTGGCGTATACACAGCCAGCACGCGGGTAGCGTGCGGGCTGGTGCAGTGCAGTAAGTCCACACATTTAGATCTATTAAATTGAAAATCAAATTAAATCTGGATTACAACTTTACAAACACGAATATCAATGCATGGGACTGAAATAGTAGACACCTGAACACGTGTGTCTTTATCGGCTCCCGTACTCACAAAATAAATGTAAGCTGTAGGAAATTCGAGAATTCTGATTTTTTCAAAACCAGTAGATCTATGCTGATGAGTTCACAACCTAACGACAAACTTACGACGTTGGCACAACCTTTCTCTTCACAATATTCAAGACCGCGATGCATGAACTCTATCAAACAGAACAGCTCAGCTACAAAACTGAACGTAGCGAACAACGTTGATAACGTAAATCTGCCAAAATTGTGACCCAATTTCTCGGCCATTGAGATGTACGCAAAAAAATATTCTACGGTGGTTACGTAGGTACAAAAGGGAGGTTTTGTTTTAGTTCAAAGGAGTTGTCAATAAATAGTGATTACCCCCCTACCCATATAGTTTTCGGTGGGGGAACAAGGGGGCATAGTGAAAGGCGTGCATATACGGTTGGAGCCAATAGGGACATTCAGGTTTGAAGATTATGATTGGCTTTGTTCCAGAAGTAAATCTTGACTCAAATCCTTTGATCAAATGGTAAAAGAGAGATCCCCTTCAGTGTCCGGGGGGGGGGGGGGTTGCTCACGTATATTGGGTATACGGGGATGTGCCGCTCGGAAGAGTGACTTTTTCAAGAAAAATCCTCAGACATATGGTTTTCCTTTTCATAAAAAAAACAAAAGAAATCCCTACACATGGGTCCGCCTTTCAAATTTTCGGCACGCCTCACGTGCAAACATTATGCTATTTTAAGAAATTTTGGAAACCCTAAGAAATGGGTCCATTTTTCACCAAAAAACCTCAGACATGCGGTGCCTATTTACAGTAAAGGACCCTTAGATGTGGGTATGGGTTGATTTCTCTCAGAGCACCCCCCCCCTCCGACTTATAGGCTAACCGAGTTACCTTCCCACCCATCTCCCAGTGTGTAGCTAGGATTTTTTCAGCGAGGCCTGTAGGCGGGGGGGGGGGGCTTGAAATTTTAGGGGGCCTCAATCCCAGGTCCAAGATTTTCCGGTCACGTTCAGTCGCATTAAAAAATCACTCAGCGGATGCCGGGAGGGGGGGGGTCAATTTTTTCTTCAAAATCCCAGGTCCAAATTTTTCACGGTCATAATTTTTGTGGGGGGGGGGCACACAAAATTTGTGGGGTGGGGGCACATGCCCCCTGGCCCCCACCCCATAGCTACTCCCCTGTCCCCCTGGGCTTCAGTGCCACTTGTATTCTGAGTTTGATACGCTTGTAAAATTGTCATTTTTTGATGAGTGTCTAATTTTGCCCTGTAAAAAAATCATTCAAATTTTGAATTTTGTTCCTGAGATATGATTATATATTGTAGTGCACTGCACAATACTGTAAAAAGCAATATATATACGTCGATCCAATTGGCAGGGCAAAAAGAAAATAAGGCAAAATTTTCGGTGCGCAAAATTGCAATACGTTATGTGCAACACTGAAGTAGTGTATAAGTTTAATGGTTTTGTAGTGCTTTGCATTACTTTTTAAACATATTCTTATATTGTAAACTGATGCTTTCAGCGGCCAACCTGTGCTGCTAATCAGTGTATTTTACATGTATATACAAATAAATAAAAAAAGTGAAGTGCAATCTTTTTGGCCATTTCAAAGATTTTATTTCAATTTTCATTTTCATTGCTGTGGCTCAGTGTGCCCCGAGATGATACGTTTAGATTTTATTTTGGGTGTTTTCAGCTAAATATTTTTTCAAACTATACTGTGCGACAGATAACAACATTTAATGGTTATATGTTGACAATAACTCATTGCCTGCATTCACACGTTGATATTTTCGATAAAATAAATCACAACAAATCATGTCTGTCACGGGTAAAAGTGACAGAAAACAAAGAGTAGAATCCTCTGAATTTTCGTGTATATAAAAATTTTACAATCAGTTTCATTAATATTTTGAGTTAATAAAAATACAGTGTGTCTCAAAAAAAAAATGGTCCAATCAGGAGACAAATATTTAAGGTTTGTAATTTTCTCAAAAGGTATGTGTATTTGGTATCATATTAAAGCAGAATAAATTTTCTTCCTGATTCACCTAGCCCCATTCATTTCGCTTTTATAAGTCAAAAGTTATGATTACTTTTGTGCAGTCAGGCAATCCCGTTTGTCCCACTTTTGTGTATTGGTCATAATGACAACTGAATTGGTGGTATTGTTACTTACAGAACTCATACAAATTTGATTATAAAAATCAGTAATAAAACAAATAACAAATGCCTTTTTTTCCTCCGATATGTTTATTTCTGATTATCTAGTAAATAAAATATCAAATACAAATAACCCTTTCTCGGCATTGAAATGATATTGCACATGTTCATGTCTTCTGTTTACCAGACTCAAACTGCATTCACACTGACATCATGATGATCAGCGCATCTCATTTATTTTTGCCCTTTTGTCAAAGTTATGTGCCTCCTTTGTACTTCAAATAATAGGAAATCAGAAATGTACAACCTGATAAATCTATTCTTTCAGCTAAATTGAACGATTGCACAATACTTTTCACACTCTCATTGGGGTTTCTTTGTTTAAAAAAATATGCAGAAACTGCATGCACATGTACGACACATATTTATACTGGGACAAACGCAATTTCGCGTCATTGCAGACAATTTAATATATCTCAGGATGGACACATTCAAATGAAATGACAAAAATTGCACCGGAAAGTATGTTTGTTTTTTTAAGCTTTAATATGACAATACCCAACTTAAGGTTGTATATGATTTTCATATTACATCAAAAAAAAATAATTTCTGATTGGACCATTTTTTTTTAGACACACTGTATAGGCCTACGCAATGCATGTTTCATAGCGGGTTTTCGGGGGGGGGGGAGGGGTCACTCTCCACTCGGTCTGCTACACACCCGTGTCCAACAACCTCAGAAATGCACCCTATACGGCGTAAGCTACATGGCCAAATTTGCAACCCTGAAATGGTGTAACACATGAGAAAATCTACCCTAAGTGGCGTGACTCCCAGGAAATCCAGTAATTCTGATACCCTAAATGGCGTGAACATGAATCCCCTAATTTGATACCCTATAAGTGGCGCAAACAGTGGAATCAACCAATTTGATACCCTATCCAAGTGTCCTTCTCATCAAAAACATTATTGTACATTGCACAACCCGAAGAGGTTCACTTGATGATCCATAAATAATTTTCCTATTAATATTAAAGGGCAATGACATGATTGGGAGAAATAAAAAAATCCTCTGGAACCAAACTGGTTTGAAAGATGTACAATTATGGATATACCAGCTGGAATATATCCTGGCTGGAAGGATTTATCTTGAATTTGTTTACTTAGCCTAAGCCAAATCAAGCATGAACTTGCAAGTATGTACTATAGCATTTCTTTCAGGGCCTGATAGATTTAGATGCCATAGAGATCTATACAATAGATTTGGGCATGATGGTACTTTAGAATGAGTCAACTTTTGACTACAAAATTTTCACAGTAGAATCCTTGCACAGTTTACATGGTTCTAAAATAATTTCACCCCAAGTTGAGGTCCAACCCCAATCATGTCATTTACCTTTAACAAACGTTCAATTGGAGATATATTGGATCTACTTAAATTTGAACCCCTAAATGGCGTAATCTACATAACCAAATTACTAACCCTAATTGGCGTGACATGTGAGAATAGGCCCCTAAGTGGCGATTGCCCGAGGGCTGGAAAAGGGACCCTTTTCGACGCTTTTTCTGGACGCGGGTGGTAGCAGGCCGTGTGGAGAGTGACCACCCCCCGGGGGGGGGGTCCTGCATGCAAGCCTCATGATGATTCTTGCCAGTTTGTCTTCAAAATATTCATCAAAAATCAGACAGGTTGACTCAACATCGCGGGAATCGACTTTCCACCTCTATCAACCTCTAACACAATGTAATTTGATGAGAACTACAAACTCAAATGCCATTTTGTAGACAATGGCCTTTGGAATTGATCGGCCCTCACAAAAAAAGCGCAGTTACTGGATATCCATGGGCGGGGGGGGGGGGTAATCGTGGGAGCGGTGGCGGGAGAGGAATTGAAATAAAATAGTGATACATTCCCAATATTTCTAAAGACTTTTATATCACAACATTAGAATACAAGCGCTAAAGATGATTTTTCTTTTTGAAAAAAATAATTTTAATATTTTTAAATTTAGTTTATTTAGCAGTCGATATGTTTGGTCAGTATAGCTCCCTCATTTTTGGTTTGCTTGCGAACAGACTTTTTTCCCCAGTTTCCTTATTATATAATCGTTGTAGTAATAATAAAAATACTTATTACTATCATCATCACCTTCTTCATTATTATTATTATTATTATTATTATTAATAATTATTATTACTTGTGACTTTTCAGTCAGTGAATATGTGTGTCTGGATGTGATTATTTACATGTTTTTGTGTTCGTGATGTCTACTTAGATGAAAACTAGTTCACAATGATAAACTACATATTTACTCCTTTAGAAACAAATATTTCTTTTCACACTAAAAAGACAGACAGTATAATATAAAATATTTCGAAAGTGGTTGCATGCATTCTTTATTATTATTTTTTTTTTCAATTTATTTTAATTTCCTCGACAAACAACAAGAATACAAAAGTGCATAATCAAACCTAATGTGACATTAGAACAAAAACAAAATCGACGGGGAAAAGCCAGTCAGGAGTAAAAAAAAACTTATAGGACGGCCGACCCATGACAATATGCAATTACGCGATTATATAATCATAGGAAATAATGAATATGAAATATACATGAGAAAATACACTTATATACAATATAGGCCTATGTGAAATACAAAAAAAAATAATAATGCCATTTAAAATCCGTTAAATAAACTCAGTTCAGAACATAAGTTATAGTCTCTCTCTCTCTCAAAAAAATATATATTTGAATTCAGCCTTATTTACATTGCGAACATCATCCGGTATAGAATTCCAGACATGACTATACATTTTCTTTCTTTGTTTCTTTCTTTCTTTATTT
>JZLH01S0630297.1:9445-29024 GCA_001188425.1 Eucidaris tribuloides | reverse complement strand
CGTTCAGTTTGGGAATGGGGTGCCGGTGGTTTTACTTGGTAGACTCGTAATATTCTGTGTAACATGTAAAGCCACAACTTTCACAATGTTTTTTCATGCTTACACAATGTTATACACAATTTTTTAATCATTGTGAACCAAAAATTCTGTTCAGCAACACTTTAGTGTGTACAGTGTGTACATGTATGTGCACACAAAGTACATGTACGTATTCAGCATTTATATCCTTGAGAAAAGCTGTCACAGAAGTCTTAAAATGCCTACTTCGTAATCTTAATAAACACATTGATTTCCTATTAGTCATATTTGCGATTACATGACCTACATGTACACCCATTAACCTGTTGGAGATGATTTGATTTCACTATAACACACATATTCCATAGACCCAACACAAGTTAACTCGTACTTAGTCTCCAACGGGTTAAATACTCTTTGCTGTGAATCAAGCCAACAAAGTATTAGAGGGCAGTGACATGATTGGGTGAAATAAGAAATGCCTACTAGCACCAAACTAGTTGAAAGATATACCTGTCTATACACCAGCTGGAGTGTATCTCCTGAATGGAAAGATTTGTCTTGAATTTGTTTACTTAATTAGAATCAAGCATGAAAAAACCAGGACTGAATTTCTCTGGAGCCCCAAGAGAAATTAATCCCAAAGAGCTACTCAACAAATTTGTCTGTCACCAGGCATTCTGATGTAGTACTTTGAAACTGAGCCAACTTTTTGACCAAATTTTAGCAGCAGAAACCTTGCATACGTGTAGGCCTATATGTATAGTAGTTTGCTCCATTCTAGAATAGTTTTACCCCAAGTTGAGGACTACCCCGTCCCCAAGTCATATCATTTACTTTCCAGCTATTAATACCTCCTTGATCAAACTTAGTTTCTGTAGGTATAGCAGGGAAATAACGCTTGAAATATTGTTTACAAGATAATATGTCTGCATGGAGACATATTTCATCTGTTTGCTACACATGACATGGTTCAGTAATAACATGCAATATCATGTCCCCATGCTAACCTACAAAGTTCAAAGTTCAACCACACACACACTCTGATTATCCCACACACATTTGTACAGCAGGTTCTTTCATTTTGATGGAGGAATACAAACAATGTATTTTAAAATCTTTGACTGCACATTTTTATGGATTAAAAATCTAAAAACGTAAAATAGCAAACATCTATACATTTGTGATGGTTTATTTCTCATGAAGTGCAAGAGTACTGCTGAGGGGGGGGGGGTAATGTTGGAAAAAAACATCATAGCTCAGTATTGGTGCCTACTACTTAATTGTAAAAAGCAGTTTTAGATTTGTATCCATAGAAACATGTAGGCCTAGTGTGTTAGTGGTACAGTTTTAGCTAGGTTTCCTTGTATGTTCTGATGCCTGCTGGTGATTTCTTCTCAGTGCTGGTCGTCAACATGCTGCACCTTAAAAATGTCACAAGAACAAGTTTTGTTAAAATGCTAATAAAAGCAACAGTGTAGGGGGTGAATATCAAGTTCAATTATCCAAGGTATACTCTTGGCTTCTAAATGTCTTGGAAATTTTTACTGAATTTGTTTATATGTTCTCAGGAAACAAAAATGGTACAGATTATTTTGATAATTATTTTAACTCAGTTTAAAATGGTAATTTTTTTTCTTTCTTTCATGTTACTCATATGTCAGAAATTGCCTGTTTTTGTGTTTTTTTGCAGAATTTTATTATTTGCCAGTTTGGCACAGTAGTAAGTAAAGGATCACCAGAGGTCTACATAATAGGTGTTAATAAAAAATTATTGAACAGAAACTGCTTTAGGAATTTAAAAGTTACAGTAATGACTGACGAATTAAAAGGAATGTTAAGAACTGTTCTGTAAATACATGTGGCATTTATACTTGTGCATATGTCTTCCGAAAAAAACACACACATTTATTTACACTAATATCTTCTGATCTCTGTAAATTATAAAGATCACTCCCTTTCAGGTTAGGAATTAATTTTTATTTTTTAAGGGCGATTTTTATTAGAGCCTCGGGGCTATTTTTTAATTTTCAGGGGCTATTTTTCTGCCACAAGGGCTACTTTTTCATTGCACATCAGAATTTGAAGAATGCAATGAAAGATTGCAAATGTTTTAGCCAGTGCTTCATCCATAAAAGCAGCCATTTAAATCATTATTGTTTCAATGACATAATTTTTAAAAATGTGAAATTTTTCATAGCAAATCGGAGGGCGATTCTGAAGGAAATGGTCACCCCAAAGAATTGGGTTTTGGGGATTTTAGGGGGCGATTTGGGCTTTACCAAGGGCTAAATCACCCGTCCCCCTGGGTTATTTCCTACACTGCTCCTTTTAAAGATGCTATATAACACTGTGGAAGACACGTTTAAAAAATTGTCGAACTTTGTTATCTGACATATCTGACAGTGTTTGAATGGACAAATAAACACCTTAGAACACAAATTGGACAGTTATGTTGTCACTAGTACAATATGAGCAGATAAAAACTGGCACATTAATTTCCTATCAGGCGATAGGAAATTCTGCAACACAGCAGTCTATGGGGGAAAGCTGTAATGGTCTCTCAATGATTTTTACTTTTTTAAAGCTCTTAATGATCATTTTAAACTGCAATTTTTTCAGGGCTTCATTTTTAGACCATGTCAGAGACACTGGTAGCATGGGGAATCATGCAGCTCAGTTTTTTTTTAACTGGAAACATTGTTATACAATGCCTTTAAAATCTGTGATTCTATTGAGTATTGACACATGACCAAAGCTTTATAGTGTGACAAAATACCTGCAGGGACGTACATGCTCATTACAATAGGCCTGCTATTGTCAGGTGTAGTTTATCGTTCAAATGGTATGTGTGGGGTAGGGTCGAAAGGTATTGTTCATCAAACACAAAATATGCAGTTTTTGTGGGAAATTCGTGACCTCATCACTGTCATTTCACTTTACTTTTTTATTGTATTCATTCAGAATTTGGTGTATATAAATCACAGGATTTGTAGACTTTAAAGTATATATATATACAAACTGGAGTTTAATTTATTCTTTTCTCCAGCTTTTGTCCTTGGTCAAGCTTGGACCTTGACCCCATAGAAGAAAGTCATCAGAGCTGATAAACTTGACATCACCAATATGTACAGCAGTACACAATCATAAGAATTATGAATATTATGGTTGATTGGTGAACAGGTTGTGATGATTACTTTGCTTAGTAGAGCAAGCCACAACAGTACCTTACATTTGTGACTACCTGTGGGAATGACAAGTATACAGTTAACCTGCTATACACCAACTTTGCTGAAAGCACACTATTTACATGTATGTCCACAGTACATACTACACAATATTTTTGCTTTGAATCTTGCTTAGTACATTCTCTTTTTGTACCGACATATACAGTTTAATTTCTTTCATTTATTATAATACTAACAAATATAATGCCAGAAAGATAACAACGTAATATTTCACTTCATATTCACTATCAGCATTTCAGCATGAAACTGAAATTGTTGAAGGGTTTTGACCTTGTTCATATGCATGAACACAATATAAGGCATTTCATACAATGCTTTGGTATTAAATTTAACCATCTAATAGTTTTGAGTTTTATGAAGTGAGTTATTTGTGTATTTTGCATACTTGCACAGCCACAATAGAAATGTTTCTTTTAAAAATCCAGATGCATACAGTGTCATGGCCAGAATTAGTGTTGCAGGCAACATTTTATGATGAATTCTTCCAGAGCAGCTTGTGATACTCTCAACAGCAGCTGAAAGAACAAAAAATAGGAACAACTTTATTTTTTTAACTGGTTGCCTCATGAACTTTCCTTCAGAATGTTAGTCAGCCTGTTAGTCTTAAAGGTATTGGCTAACATTTACCACAGTTAAAAAATCTGAGCCGCATGATTTCCCATGCTACCAGTGTCTTTGATGAGGTCTAAAAATAAAGCCCTGAAAAAATTGTATTTCAAAATGATTATTTAGTGCTTTAAAAAAGTGAAAATCGTAAGTTGACCAGATTCACTTGCCCATTTCCTCCCATAGACTTACTGTGTGTACACCTAGGTTAATAAAACTCGCCCCGAGTTTTATTGTTTATTCATGTATAACTTGCCATTGGCAGTGTAACTTTCCAAACTTTTGTATTCTAGGGTGTTTATTTGTCCATTTGAACACTACTATGTAGCTCAGATATCAAAGTTTGACAATTTTTTTAATTGAAGCTCCACAATGTTAGCCTATCACTTTAAAGTCACAAATCTGTAGTTTCCCTACTCACGTGGAGATTTAAATAAATGGTAGTAGGAGATTTAAAACTTGGTTTATTAGATTATGCTTTGAAAGAGTATTAAGTAAGTAACTGTCATTTCCATGAAAGTCTTTGGGGCAGTCTAACACTTGTGTAATCCAATCCATGGACCTACATGTACAGTACTGGACATGTGCCTCTTGAGTCAATTGGGTGCTGAGTCAGTTTGTAGTAAAGTTGTAGGCTTTGAGCCATATTTTTGAGCTGAGCTGATCCTGTTACTGTAAAATTATCTGAAAGATAAGATGGACCATGTCAGCTCTTAGCACTTAATATGCCTCTATGTGCTACTTAACATGGCATACAACCCCCCCCCCCTTCCCCAAGTTGGAACCCTCTTTTCAGAACAACAGTGGTTGGGGTTAGTGAAAGGGGTAGGGCCTACAGAGTTGCTTAAAAAGGCACTCTAAAAATGAAATAAGATTGAATATGGCAGTACAGTGCTAAAGAAAAAGCCTAATATGGATACTGATTCTGTGCTTTTTCCTTTTTGTTTCATGACAAGTTGAACTGTTTAATTCTCTCGATTTCAGGTTATTGAGACCGTCGAAGATCACCACAATCCCAAAGCTCTCATCTCGACCCAGCGCCACCTCATTGACGTGCTGCAGAAGGAAAACGTGGCGTTGCGACTCCTGAGGACCCAGGTGGAGAGACTACGACGGGAGAATGGTGAACTGAAGGCAGAGGTCCGACTCCTGAAGAGCACCACTGGTATGGTCAATGGGGTAGATGACCATGCGAAAGTCGGCATCGAGGCCAACGAAAAACACGCAAAGAATCACAAAGGACTCACGAATGGAGATGCTAAAAGATCGGACAGGAGGGGCAGTAATGATAGTAATCTTAAAGAGAATGGGTCACTGACAAATGGACATAATGGTTTGACCAATGGTCATCTTCATCACAGTGAGGTGGATGGACTGTTAAATGGCATGGAGGTCAATGGTGTTGACAATGGTCAGTTAGCGGCCAGACATCCCAACCAGCGACTGGTCAAAGAGACGGGGCCGGGAACTAGCGGTACAAGTCTTATTACAGGTGAGGAGACTTGGAGTATTATAAAGTGTATCCCTCAAGGGTACAAGATGGCAAGATGTACATGTACACAAGTTTGCAATTAATTGATAAGTGATATCAGTAATCATTATTACTATTATTATGTAATACTTGAACAGAGCATTTTGGTCTAGATGTATGTTACGTACTGTGCATTCAGACCTCGGAGGCAAGTGTATGTAATAATTGAAAATATTTAGTGTATAAACAATTTCTTCTACACAAGTTGGAACAATTTATAACATTTAGAGTCAACAATTGCATAAAATTTCAATTTTTAGCAAGTTTTCTAAGTAAAACACATGACAAAGTGTGTTTGTACATGGATTAAGCCTAAAGGACATAATTAGAGTTCCTATCACCACAGAAATCCTGGAAAGTAATGGAATCAAAAGTAAATTCTGGGGAAAGTCATGAAAAATGCAACAAAATAAAAGCTTTCCCCAATTTATTGGGGTTGTGGGCCATGTGTGATTATGGCAGCCTTGTGTGGTATTTGGACACCACTTGGCAGCCACAACCCATACATGTAGCAAAGTGGTACATGCCTTGATGTGGAAAAGGGCAAAAATGGATCATGGAAAGTCAATGAATTTCTGCAGGGATCTTGATTATCCTGCTTAGGTATTTTGACCTGTGTTTGTAATGAAGTAAAGAGCAAGTGCCTCTGCTGGCTTCTCACTTGAGATGATTTAAACAGTGAAACTTCTGGCCTGAAATGGCAACAGATGGCATTGAATATGATGAAAATAAGTGCATGAAATAATGTAGCACCCAATCATTTTGCAGCTTTATGAGCTTTTACTCCCTACCCCAGCTTATGAATATAGTAGATAGTACATGTATGATGTAGGCCTACTGGCCTAGTCTAGATACAAGTTGACACTAGGATAAAATCCCACACAACTTTGTTCATGTTTTTTTTTAATTAAATGGGAAATGAGTTAAAGTGTTACAGTATTGTCAATCTAGTGACAAATCTATATTGTAAAGGCATAGCATTGAGGAATGCTTTGTAAAACTCAGTAAAAAAAAGAAAAAAATTGCATTCATGCATCCATACAGTCTACAGATACAGTCAGTCATTTCATTGTTTGTTTAACATTATTTGTTAAATCCTTAGTCCTTGAGAATTCTCATTCCCAAAGACAAGTTGTTTTATTTGTCATTACTTTGCCATGGTTACTCAGTGGGTTATTTTCTATTTTAGTAACTCAGTCAGGCCCAGCAATCCAAGGGCACAGAATATCCATTCATGCTATCACACAGCAGTCAAAATGACCTGTTGAACCTTGACCCGTATCTTTCATGACCTTCAGCAGGGTTGTGGTAGTCTTTTACAAGGCTACGTAAGACACTGTATTGCTGTCGTTTGTCAAACCGTGGAGGCAGTAGTACACAGATAAGACAGATTCCTGATATTTTTCCTTTCCAAAGTGTCCAACACACATAAGCACCTAGGTATTATTTCTGAAACCTTCTTGTTAACGAAAAATTGTATTCTTTAATTCATGAAGAGAACATTAACTCGCTATCTGAGACAGTAAACCCATATCTTTACCTTTACAATTCGAGTCACTGACTGTCAGTGTCACTGAGGCATTTTCAATAGGCCCACTTTCATCACACCTCCAATGATTGTAGTGCACCTGAGGTGCTTTGATGGGTGAAGTCATGTCCGGACTGGTTTATGAAAACACCTCCCTGGTTCAACTACAAGAATGCAGTTACATGTAGTAAGTTCATGTGGCGGTCAGGCATACATGAGGAATTGTATTGACTGACATTTGACTGCCGACAAAGCTGTGATTTTTTTATGGAGTCTCAGTCAATGAGTCATGTAGACCTTCTTTATAACAAGTATGTGAAGTTCTGATAAAATTAAGCATTTAATAAATTAGAACTACAGTATTTTAATGGCATGAATATTTATGAATATTCCTATTGACTGAGAGATTGTTACATTAATTCTACATACATAACTGTTGAAGGTCTTTCTCATATCTGAGAATAATTATAATAATAATTATAATAATAATAACTTATGACTTATGGGCACTCTGCTCAAAATGTATCATAGCGCTTACATTAACTTAAATCACATAAAAACAAAAATTTTAGAGAAAACAGTGTAGGTTTTTACTTTTTAGACTCTTTTTGAAAATATCCAAGTGTTAGGTATTTCCTTACTCTGAGTGGAAGATTATTCCAAAGATTGGCGGCTGAAACACTGAAACATTTGTCATTGATTTGATTGATAATACACTGCATGGAATGGTTAATAGAGTTTTATGACATTGCATGTAGTATATGTGTGGGTGTGTAAACAGAGATCAAGTTCTGGAGGTAAGTAGTCCTGAGCAGAATGCCATAATATAACTGTAGATGTATAAACACAGTTTGAAATGAATTTGTTTTTGAAAAGGAAGCCAGAAAGGATTTCAATACAAAATAGTTCTCAAAACACAATTTGTTTCTTTTTTGGACAAAATAGTCTTACAGAAAAAGATACACATTTGTGCCATCATCAAGTTCATGTTCAATTTTACTTACTGTAGCAAAGACATTATGTATATATTTTAGTACGAATTGCAGAGCATGGGAGAGGTGAAGTTCAATTTACCAAGTACAAACTACCATTTACGTTACAGGCTAATCCCACACTTGCTATCTTCTTGTGACTGTGCCCTGTATGTGCTTGTGTTTGTACAGTATGTTCATATTGTGTACTCTGTGTACACGAGATTGCAGAACATAATACAAATCACACTGCATCAGCAATGTTGATCAGAGCCATGAAGTGTATGGGATCGTTAAAGTGCTAGTCAGTGTATGGATGTAAGAAAGGGTGTATCTCGTTATTCCAAAGGATTGTTATTCCAAACACACAAATTTCCTGATACATCTGCACCTGAGGGCTTGTTAATCTGAGAATGAAACATTAGAGAGAAAAAAATTCAGGAAAATTGGTCACTCATACTAGATCTGCAGGGCTTCATTTTTACTTTACACCACACTAATGACATGTCTGGCCATGCAGCTCAGATTTATTTCTATTTTTTTGAAGCATTGTAAAACAAAGCCTTCAATGTTTTGTCACATCACATTTGCGAAGTATATCTTTAATAGTTTGATTAGTGGTTATATTTTGTGTTCTTGAGTTGTACTCAGTTAAAAGGACTTGACAGTTTGATGATCTATCTTTTTGGGGTCATTTGTTGGGAGACGATTTGATAACATGAATTTTCCATAGGCCGGAATACAAGATATCTCATACTTAGTCTCCAACGGGTTAAGAATATAAAGTGGACTACAGTTGGCATAGAGCACAAGCAAAATTTACATTGTTCCCTATAAATTCTGATATCCTATTGTTGACACCGTCACAATTTCTGATGCATGAAAGTTTGCTCAACAATGAGATTTATCAAAAAGAATTTGACATTTAATTTTGTATCATAGCATATCTATAGATTGTTAATTGCAATGAATTCAGGTTCTATGCCCAAAATAGCATGTTGTTGTGTGGGACACAACTTTATCACTGTTTGATCTGATCACATGAGAGCTTGTTTGTGCAGTTCACTACACCCTCAAAATGTATTGCTTCAGAAAAGTATAAAATCAATCTCAATTACATTGCCTTTATGGATACCTCTACATGAATTAAATACACGATTACCTCTACATGAACTGAATACATGGTTAGTCATTTGTATAATTAGCCATGCGCAAATTCTCCCAACTATCAGTTTTGTCGTAAAATAATGCAGACACTGTAGGTGTGTGTAGGTGCACCTGTGTCGACAGTGTTGGACTGCATTCCAGGACAGGCTTTCATGCTGAGATTCCATGCCGACATGTTACTGGGAATAATCTACACCTATTTACCGGTGCCGTTGTTGTTCATGTATCAACAGTAACATGTCAACATAACATTTCTCTATATGTCAATTTAAAGAATCTATAATGAAAAAGAAATGTTAAAGTGAAAATTACAGACATAATTTGTTTTTGTTTTTTCCTTTCAATTTCATTTTATGAGTCCTTTTATTACCTACTGTGCACTCTCATTATGAAGAACACTGATTTAACAAAATTTCATTATTTTGGATTTCCATTGTATTGTGTTGTTTTTACAGCCTTGATACAGTGAAATTTTGTTATAAAGAACTTGAGAAAAATTTGATGGGTCCCAACGAATTTTTGATATTGAGAGTGCACTATATTTCAATTGAATCAGATGACATGCATGCAGGTTCTTCACTAGCACTCTACAACTAATGTCCTCCTGATAATGTTGCAAGTAGCTTACACCATATCACTGTGACTATTTTTTGATTCATGATGTTGACACAATTTGACATGAAGATTCATAACAATGATGACATGTATGTTGACACAAAAAGCAGTCTCAAATATGTACATCACTATCATGCGTATGGGATCTATTGAGGTTATCAGCAAAGGTAGTGTATGCTTGTGATATTAAAGGAGACATTTATAGAAGAACCATAAATATGACGATATACATATCTACAGAGAGCTTATAAGCCGTACAATGAACTTGAATGTCATTCAAGCAATATAACCCTTCCATAAAAGCGAAATTAGGGTGAAAACATCACCCCAACCTCGGGACCTAATTTGCTCGTTTGGATGTCGAAAAGGCCTTTAGCTAGTGGACGTAGAGGACGGGTTTTCGTTGTGGACATTTCGGAACTTCGCGTACGTAGCTTCTATGCGTATTTGGCTGGAAAAAGAACAACCCTGAACTTGTGTGTTTTATTACTCCCATAATGAACATAAAAGATTAGGCCAATATCTTTCATCGTTTGCAATTTATGTCTCATTATTTCACAAATTAATTGTTCTACACTGTTCTAACGAAATTCATTGTTTGCGAGGAAAAAAACTGTGAAAAGGGGGAAAGGACGAACCTCCAAGTGTTACCAGGCTGTTATTGTATTGCGCTATTTCCTTGATTCATGAGGTCAGTGTTCCGAGTCGGCCGGCGATTTGGCACTTTTGTACATTATGCAGACGAGACTTTCCTCTTTACCACCATGGAAGAATGCAGTTTGATATTAATTAATCATTCGATATCATTATAATAAGAAAACAGACCCCAAAATCAGCCGTGCGTAAACTTCGTAATCATATTCCGAGACGAGCTGGAATATGAGTCGTGGCGATTCTGCTGGATTACAATTCATGCGGCGGGTAATGCAGTTGGGGCGCAATAAGGCTCTTTAGCACTGGAGTTAGCTGTCGGCTTGCAGCATAGCTCGCCTAGAGCCTCGGCGGACGGCGGCTGGTTCTACTCAGATCAATACTTGGCGGATTTACATTACCTGCGCGTGCAGTTCAACAAGCAAACAAAAGCTAGTTAGATCTAAATTACACGCATGGCAGTTTGACATTAGACTCTTTTATAGTCAGAGGAAATTCTACTCGGAACATGATCTACAATAAGTAAGTTAGTTTTAGTCTTCGAACGTACAAATTTCTAAGTTCCAGGGTTTGTCGGGTTTTGTTTTCAACAGCATATTTCATGAAATAGGGGTAACAGCTCTCCATGCGGATAGCAACCGGGTGAGTAACACACAAATTTCTTCCAGGGAAGATTGTCACCATTTCGTGGCGCAATCATGACATAAACTAATGACTCAGGATACTGTTTTATCCACGGAAGAGGACACATGTCGGACAAGATGTGATGTCGACATCTAGCCATTAAAACATATATAAGCCGTTTTGAGAGTATAGGAGGCTGACACACACTCTATGAGCCCTGTATGCGTATCGCAGTCCGTCGGGGTGAGTGCGTGTAGCGTATAACCCGGCGTGTGACGTCACACAAAAGGCCGCTTTCCTGTAGCCAGGTTTCGGAAGCATTTGGGAGAGGGATCAATTTATGCAATTTTTATTCATAAAACCGAAGCTGACACACTTTATGGCATGTTAGCTGGCATAAAATGTTTAGATAACTCACTAAATTATAAAGTAAACTAAATTGGTTGAATTTAATTTCCTATGAATATCAACTTTAATAACTGATCATGCTAACAGCATTTCTTGTTCTTTTTAACCAATTTCTTTTCCCCTAAACCAATGAATTATGTTATCGAAGAAATCCATTTATTTCAGATGTGTGAGAGGAAATTTAATTTTTAAGGAGAATGCTGTAACGAACTGAAGAATGGAAAGATACAACATAGAAAATTGGAGTCATGGAGCTACATATATACAGAAACATGTCACTATAATTTTAAATAGTAGATAGACTGAAGGAAAGAAAGAAATTATATTTAAAACCTTCAGTTATATGTCTGTGTTGTAATACATTCAAGATTATTAATCCTACGAATATGTAAGCCGACATTAGTCAGGATGTGTTAGTGTTACCTTATTTGTTTTGTTCCCCAGCATGTCTGCCAAATGAAATTAATTTCATGTCCAGCCTTTAGACGGTGGTCCTAAACAGACTCACAAGTGACATTAATTGTTTCAATTAGTTGCCTGATAACAAATCACCAGGCGACACCCATGTCTGAGCAAGCAGTTCATTCCAGTCCAGTTGTAAGAACTCCCAGCCTTTGTAACAGTGGTGTACACCACTGCTTACAAAGGCTGCGGAGCTTCTTTACAACTGCCGACTGCGAAGAACTGTTGCTCAGACATGGGCGTTCGCCTGGTGATTGTTATCAGGCCCAACTAATAAAACAGATAATGTCATCTTGTGAGTTCTGCTTTAGGACCACCGTCTAAAGGCTGCGACATGAAATTAATTTCATTATGGCAGACATGCTAGCCGGCAATACAAAACAAAATATAACACAACACATCCTTACTAATGTCGCTTACATATTCTAGGATTAATAATCTTGAATGTATATACAACACAGACATATAACTGAATCAACAATACTCCACTTCGATTTTAAATTATTAATTTCTTTCTTTCCTTCAGTCATCTACTATTTGTTTGAAAATATAGTGACATGTTTCTGTATATATGTAGCTCCATGACTCATATTTACTATGTTGGTATCTTTCCATTCTTCCAGCTTCGTTTACACTTCCCTTAAAATTAAATTTCCTCTCACACATCTGAAATAAAATGGATTCTTCGATACAAATTCATTGGTTTAGGGGGAAAAGAATTGATAAAAAGCAACAAATAATGCTGTTACCAGATCAGTATATTAAAGTTGATATTCATAGGAAATTAATTCAACCAATGATATTTAGTTTGACTTTATAATTTAGTGATTTATCTAAACATTTTATGCCAGCTAACATGCCATAAAGTGTGTCAGCTTCGGTTTTATGAATAAAAATTGCATAAATTGATCCCTCTCCCAAATGCTTCCGAAACCTGGCTACAGGAAAGCGGCCTTTTGTGTGACGTCACACGCCGGGTTATACGCTACACGCACTCACCCCGACGGACTGCGATACGCATACAGGGCTCATAGAGTGTGTGTCAGCCTCCTATACTCTCAAAACGGCTTATATATGTTTTAATGGCTAGATGTCGACATCACATCTTGTCCGACATGTGTCCTCTTCCGTGGATAAAACAGTATCCTGAGTCATTAGTTTATGTCATGATTGCGCCACGAAATGGTGACAATCTTCCCTGGAAGAAATTTGTGTGTTACTCACCCGGTTGCTATCCGCATGGAGAGCTGTTACCCCTATTTCATGAAATATGCTGTTGAAAACAAAACCCGACAAACCCTGGAACTTAGAAATTTGTACGTTCGAAGACTAAAACTAACTTACTTATTGTAGATCATGTTCCGAGTAGAATTTCCTCTGACTATAAAAGAGTCTAATGTCAAACTGCCATGCGTGTAATTTAGATCTAACTAGCTTTTGTTTGCTTGTTGAACTGCACGCGCAGGTAATGTAAATCCGCCAAGTATTGATCTGAGTAGAACCAGCCGCCGTCCGCCGAGGCTCTAGGCGAGCTATGCTGCAAGCCGACAGCTAACTCCAGTGCTAAAGAGCCTTATTGCGCCCCAACTGCATTACCCGCCGCATGAATTGTAATCCAGCAGAATCGCCACGACTCATATTCCAGCTCGTCTCGGAATATGATTACGAAGTTTACGCACGGCTGATTTTGGGGTCTGTTTTCTTATTATAATGATATCGAATGATTAATTAATATCAACTGCATTCTTCCATGGTGCGAAAGAGGAAAGTCTTCCGTCTGATAATGTCAAAAGTGCCAAACGCCGGCCGACTCGGAACACTGATCCTCATGCTCAAAGAAATAGCGCAATACAATACACCTGTAACACCTTGGAGGTCGTCCTTTCCCCCTTCAAGGTTTTTTCTCCAAACAATGAATTTCGTTAGAACAGGTAGAACAATTAAGTTGGAAATAATGCAGACATAAATTGCCAAACGCATGAAGTATTGCGCCTATCTTTATGTTCATATGAGCGAGAATAACACACAAGCTTCAGGGTTGTCTTTCCAGCCAATACGCATTTAGAAGCTACGTACGCGAAGTTCCGAAATGTCCACAACGAAAACCCGTCCTCTACGTCCACTAGCTAAAGGCCTTTTCGACATCCAAACGAGCGCATAATTATGGTCCGAGGTTGAGGGTGATGTTTTCACCCCTAACTTCGCTTTTATGGAAGGGTTATATTGCTTCGAATGGACATTCAATTCATTGTACGCCTATAAGCTCTCTGGAGATATGTTTATTAGTCGTCATTTTATGGTTTCTTTCTATAAATGTCTCCATTTAATTATCACACAAGCATACACTACCTTTGCTGATAACCTCAATAGATCCATACGCAATGATAGTGATGTACATATTTAGAGACTGTCTTTTTGTGTCAACATACATTGTCATCCATTGTTATGAATCTTCATGTCAGAAATGATGTCAACATTCATGAATGCAAAAATAGTCACAGTGATATGGTGTAAGCTACTTTTGCCAATCATTATCAGGAGGACATTAGTGTAGAGTGCTAGGTGAAGAACCGCAGCATGTCATCTGAGTTCAATTGAATATAGTGCACTCTCAATATGCAAAAATCGTTGGACCCATCAAATTTTTCTCCAAGTTCTTATAAAGCAAAAATTTCACGTTATCAAGGCTGTAACAACAACACAATACAATGCGCAATCCAAAATAATAAATTTTAGTTTAAATCAGTGCTTCTTCATAATGAGACTGCACGGTAGTAAGAAAGGACTCATAAAATGAAATGAAAGGAAAAAACAAAGAACAAATTATGTCTGAAATTTTCACTATAAATTCTTTTTCATTAAGGGCATTCTTCTTAAATTGACAATATAAGAAATGTTTATGTTGACATTTACTGTTGAATACTGAACAACAACCGCACCGGCTAAATAGGTGTAGATGTATCCAGTAACCATGTCGCATGAATCTCAGCATGAAAGTTCCTGTCCTGGAATGCAGTCCAACACTGTCGACCAACAGGTGACCTACCACACAGCTACAGTGTCTGCATTATTTTACGACAAAACTGATAGTTGGGAGAATTGCGCGATGGCAATTATACAAATGACTAACCATGTATTCAGTTCATGCTAGAGTATCGTGTATTTAATTCATTAGAGGTATCCATAAAGGCAAGTAATTGAATTAATGATTTTATACTTGTCTGAACAATACATTTGAGGTGTAGTGAACTAGGCACAAAACAATCTCATGTGCATCAGATCAAACAGTGATTAAAGTTGTGTCCCACACACACAACATGCTATTTGGGCATAGACCTGAATTCATTGCAATTAACAATCTATAATATTGCTATGATACAAATTAAATGTCAAATTCTTTTGATAAATCTCATTTGTTGAGCAAAACTTCATGCCATCAGGAATATTGTGACGGCTCGTCAACAATTAGGAATATCAAGAATTTATACGGGAACAATGTAAATTTTGCTTGTGCTCTATGCCAACTGTAGTTCCACTTTATATTCTTAAGCGTTGGAGACTAGAGCTTATGAGATATCTTGTATTCCGGCCTATGGAATTAATTCATGATTATCAAATCGTCTGCCCATACAATGACCCCATAAAAGATAGATCATCAAAACTGTCAAGGTCCTTTTAAACGAGTAACAACTCAAGACACAAAATATAACTCACTAATCAAACTATTAAAGATATACTTCGCATAATGTTATTGTGACAAAACATTAAGGCTTTGTTTTACCAATGCTTCAAAAAAATAGAAATAATCTGAAGCTGCCCATGCCAGACATGTTCATTAGTGTGGTGCTAAGTAAAAATGAAGCCCTGCAGAGTCTAGTATGAGTGACCAATTTTCTGAATTTTTTTCTCTCTAATGTTTCAGTTCTCAGATTAACAAAGCCTCAGTGCCAGCATGTCATCAGGAAATTTGTGTGTTCAATAACAATCCTTTGGAATAACGAGATACACTTTCACATCCATACACTGACTAGCACTTGACGCATCCCGGATACACTTCATGGCTCTGATCAACATTTCTGAGTGCACGTGGGATTTGTATTATGTTCTGCAATCTCGTTACATCAGAGTACACAATATGAACGATACGCTACAAAGCACATGCACAACAGGGCACAGTCACAAGAGATAGCCAAGTGTGGCGATAGCTGTAACGTTAAATTGTAGCTTTGTACTTGCGTAAATTGACTTCAACCTCTCCCATGCTCTGCAATTCATACTATAAATATATACATTAATGTCTTTAGCTACAGTAAGTAATAATATAACATGAACTTCATGATGGCCACAAATGTGTATCTTTTCTGTAAGACTAATTTTGTCCAAAAAAGAATACACAAAATTGGTTTTGAGAACTTATTTGTATTGAAATCCTTTCTGGCCTTCCTTTCAAAACAAATTCATTTCAAACGGGTTTTATACATCTACAGTTATATATTATGCATTTCTGCCTCAGGCACTACTTACCTCCAGAACTTGATCTCTGTTTACACACCCACACATATACTACATGCAATGTCATAAACTCTATTTACCATCATGCAGTGTATTATCAATCAAAATCAATGACAAATCTTCAGTGTTTCAGGCCGCCAATCTTTGAATAATCTTCCACTCAGTAGTAAGGAAATACCTAAACTTGGATATTTTCAAAAAGAGTCCTTAAAAAAGTAAAAACCTACACTGTTCTCTTAAAATTTTTAGTTTTATGTGATTTAAGTTTAATGTAAGCCGCTATGAACATTTTGACCAGATGCCCATAAGTCATAAGTTATTATTATTATAATTATTCATTATAATTATTCTCAGATATGAGAAAGACCTGTCAACAGTTAATGTATGTAGAATTAATGTAACAAATCTCTCAAGCAAAAGATATATTCATAAATATTCATCGCCATTAAAATACTGTATTTCTAATTTATTAAAATGCTTAAGTTTATCAGAACACTTCACTACTTGTTATAAAGAAGGTCTACATGATCATGCACTGAGACTCCATAAAAAAATCACAAGCTTTGTCGGCAGTCAAATGTCAGTCAATACAATTCCTCATGTACTGCCGTACTCGCCACATGAACTTACTAATGTAACTGCATCTTGCTAGTTGAACCAGGAGTGTTTCATAAAAACCAGTCCGGAACATACTTCACCCAATCAAAGCCTCACCTCACTGTGCACTACAATCATTGGAGTGTGATGAAAGTGGGGCCTATTGAAAATCGCTCAGTGACACTGACATGCAGTGACATCGAATGTAAAGCGTTAAGAGATATGGGTTTTACTGTCTCAGATAGCGAGTTAATTTCTCTCATGAATTAAAGATACAATTTTTCGTTTAACAAGAAGGTTTCAGAAATAATACCTAGGTGCTTATGTCGTGTTGACACTTTGAAAGGAAAAATTAATCCAGGAATCTGGTCTTATCTGGTCTACTGCCTCCACGTTTGACAAACGACAGCAATAAGTGTCTTACGTTAGCCTATGCTAAAAGACTACCACAACCCTGCTGCAAGGTCATGAAAGATACGGGTCAAGGATTCAACAGGTCATTTTGCACTGCTGTGTGTATACAGCAATGAATGGATATTCTGTGCCCTTGATTGCTGCGGGCCTGACTGAGTTACTTAAATAGCAAAAATAACCCACTGAGTAACCATGGCAAAAGTAATGACAAATAAAACAACTTGTTCTGTTGGCCGAATGAGAATTCTCAAGGACAAGGATTTAACAAATAATGTTAAACAAACAATGGAAAGACTGACTGCTATCTTAGACTGTGATGATGCATAGAATGCAACATTTGTTCTTTTTTACTGAGTTTACAAAGCATTCCTCAATGCTATTGCCTTTACAATATAATTTGGCAACTCAGATTGACAATACTTAAACATCTTTAACTCATTTCCATTTAATAAAAAAAAAAAACATGAAACCAAAGTTGTTGGATTTTATCCTTATGTCAACTTATCTAGACTAGGCCACGTAGGCCTACATCATACATGTATCTATCTATCATATTCATAGCCTGGGCGTAGGGAGTAAAAGCTCATAAAGCCTGCAAAAGAATTTGATTGGGTGCTTACATTATTTCATAGCCACTTAATTTCATCAATCATTCAAATTGCATCTGTTGCCATTTCAGCCCAAAGTTTCACTGATCTTAAATCATCTCAACGTGAGAAGGCCAGCAGCCAGGCACTTGCTCAGTTTACTTCATTACAAAACACAGGTCAAAATACCTAAGCAGGATATCAAGAGATCCTGCAGAATTCATGACTTTCCATGATCCATTTTGCCCTTTCCACATCAAGGCATGTACCACTTGCTACCATGTATGGGTGTGGCTGCCCAAGTGGCTGTCCAAATAGCACACAAGGCTGCCATAATCTACATCATGGCCCACAACCCCAATAATTGGGAAAGCTTTATTTTGTTGCAGTTTTCATGACTTTCCCAGAACTTTACTTTTGATTCCATATACTTTCCAGGATTTCTGTGGTGATAGGAAACTTCTAATTATAGTCCTTAGGCTTAAATCCATGTACAAAACACCACTTTGTCATGTGTTTTACTTAGAAAACTTGCCCCTAACAAAAATGAAATTTATATGCAATTTATTGACTCTAAATGCTATAAGATGTTCCAATTTGTAGAATCAATTGTTATTACACTAAATATTTTTCAATTATTACATACACTTGCCTCCGAGCGTCTGAATGCACATACGCTAACATAACATTAGCACCAAATGCTTGTTCAAGTATTACATAATAATAGTAATAATGATTACTGATATCACTTATCAATTAATATGCAAACTTGGTACATGTACATCTGCCATCTTACCCTTGAGGGATACACTTATAATACTCAGTCTCACTTCACCTGTAATAACTTGTACCGCTAGATTCCCGGACCCCGTCTTTCTTGACCAGTCGCTGCGTTAGGTGAGTCTGGCCGCTAACTGCCATTGTCAACACCATTGACCTCCATGCCATTTAACAGTCCATCCACCTCACTGTGATGAATGGACCATTGGTCAAACCATTATGTTCCATTTGTCGTGACCCATTTTCTCTTTAGCATTACTATCATTACTGCCCCTCCTGGTTTTTCGATCTTTAAGCATCTCCATTCTGGTCTCTTTGTGATTCTTTGCGGTTTTCTTTTAGCCTCATCACTTCTCGCATCGTCATCTACCCTATTGACCATACAGGTGCTCTTCAGGAGCTCGACCTCGCCTTCAGTTCACCATTCTCCCGTCATAGTCTCTCCACCGGTCGCGTTCCTCAGGAGTCGCAACCCCACGTTTTCCTTCGCAGCAACGCAATGAGGTGGCGCATGGGTCGAGATGAGACGCTTTGGGATGTGCGGATCTTCGACGGTCTCAAAACCAAATCAGAGAGAATTAAACAGTTCAACTTGTCATGAAACAAAAAGGAAAAAGCACGAATCAGTATCCATATTAGGCTTTTCTTAGCACCTGTCTGCCATTTCAATCTTATCCATTTTTAGAGTGCCTTTTATACCAACTCTGTAGGCCCTACCCCTCACCTAACCCCAACGCATCTGTTGTTCTGAAAAGAAGCGTTCAACTTGGGGAAGGGGGGCGGGCGGGGCTGTATGCCATGTTAAGTAGCACATAGAGCATATTAATGAAGACTGAACATGGCATCCAATCTCTCTCGTG
>JZLH01S0630296.1:17107-37154 GCA_001188425.1 Eucidaris tribuloides | reverse complement strand
TCTATATTTCTGGATACCAATTCTTTGAAATTATTGTATAATGGTATTGTGCAACCATGCATCGATTACTCATGTTCGGTCTGGGGAAATTGTTCCGTAAAAAAACAAGATATACTTTTTCGTTTACAAAGAGGGCTGCATGAATCATTACATCAAATTTCAATTATGAAAGTGTAAATGGTAGTGACCTAATTAAGTTTTTGAAATTACAAACACTTGACATGAGAAGGGATTATTTTTTGTCAACTCTTATGTTTAATAAGTGCATCCATGGACTTGCCCCAAACCGTATGTGCAATAATATTGAAATGACATTTGACAGGCATGGTTTCAATACAAGAGCAGCTGATTCTTTGAATGTAGTGCTACCCAAACCAAATGTAGAGTGTTTTAAAAACTGTTTTAGATATGCAGGAGGTAGAGTATGGAATTCACTACCAAATGTCTTGAAAAAGTCACTAATGTATCTCTTTCAGCGTTCAAAATATTGTATAAGAAAACGTTCTTTAACTCTTGTTAAGTGCCCAGCTGTATTCAGCGATACAGTTTTTTTTATTTTGTTATTTTTAAAACGTTTTTGAACGGGTTTAAATTCATGTAGTTTTAAGTTTCTTTGACAATGTACTTTCCGGAAAGCACCTGAATTATGCGCTTCAGTGATTATTGTTTTCGTGTTGTTTTGTGTGGCGTATTTGAGACTTAATGGCATTTGCGTGAGTCTGGACGTGTGTGCTTTGGTGCGTTCGCTTCAGTGATGGTCTTTTATCTTGTGTGTAGTGATTGGGAGGTGTTTGCGTGCAGTGGGGTGGGCATGTGTGTTTTGATGTGACTCTTGTACTTTGTGGGTGACCTGTTGATAGTTGTTGTTGTTTTTTCTTCTTCTTGTGATATTGTGTGATTGGTGATCGATTTTTTTTGTACTTCTTAGCTTAATGTCATATTATAACCTTTAAAAATTCAAGTGCTTGCCGGAAGTATGCTTTGTTTTATTTTCTCATGGCTTTTTCTTGTGTATATATGCCATACTTTTTACATTTACCAAAATAGATTCTTATCGTGATTCCGGCTTTGTATCACTAGTTGCAGCAGCACGTTTTCTTATTTTACCATTGTTTGCTTATGTATTATATATTATGGAACTTTTTACTATTTTACAGGACCTCGATGTAAAACAGCAATTTTGCTGATCTTGTTATCCTGTGTAAATATGTTGAAATAAATAAATAAATAAATAAATAAATGAATAAATAAATAATAAATAAGTTTTTTACTTTCATATAAGGTGGTTAGTTTCCGATTTATATATATGTGGGCAATTCCGTGAATTATTGGACAAATCACAAATTATATAAATTGGTCTATCTCGAATCGTATTACATTTCAATGGTTTGAATGGGTATGAATCATGAAGAAACAATGGGGGACATCATTTCTACTCTAAATATTACGTCTTCAACAGCACCCTCTCGGAGAATCAGAACCTTACATGAAATACCACATGTGGGACTAGTGTGACTAAATCTCAGTTTTATGAAAAACTATCATTTATTCTGCAGTTTTTTCCAAGCCAATAGCCTCTTTTTATTGTTTTGGAAGTGATGAAGCCCCACATATACATACTATATCTGAAAAAGACATGAATAAACGCAAATTTGTGTGGATGGACAAAATGTAACGTAACCGTAACCGTAACGTAACCAACCATGTTTTTGATGTTGTAGTTAAAAATGAAAAGATTTTTATCAATAAGTTATATATCAAATGACTTATCAAGATGCCGAAAAAGCATGCCAATACGCACAGCTTGCTTTCAGCTTGCAAATCAGTTAGAAACTTTTAGGACAAAGACTTGTATTTTTTCCATGTCTCTTTACGTAAACGTAACTAATCATAATAAAGTCTTGTTATTACCCACTGAACAATGCTCATTGATTTTGCTTGATGTGCTGAAGTAGGTGCCAGTCTAGGAATTGACAGTACCAAAACAGAAAAATAATATGAAAGCATATTCATGTAAGAGCCAAATGCCTTGAACGTAAAGAAAAAAATTTGTCATAAAGTGTAACGCCTAACTTTCACAGCAGAATGCCTATAGTGAAATAAACGAAAGCTACTGACATCGAAATACACATTTGTTGCAAATAGAAATTGATTTCCAAAGGTAAATTTGCTCTCTTAGTTTCTCATTAGCAATTCGATACAACTCTAAACAAATATTTACCTGTAGAACATCGGACTCCGGCATCCTCAGAGTGTGCGCAGTTATGACTTCCCCAACCATTACTTGGACAATCGGCAAGACTAGTTTCTGATCCAGTACAAGCTACATCGTCCAGCAAGATAGATCCAGTCCCCTGTCCGAAAGCGGCATTCGATAACGCTTCCTCAGCGCCAGCGTATCCCAGCTCCCTACAAACGACATCGCCATCAGTGTTGTCCCAGGAATCATCACATACCGTACCCCAGGCACCGTCGTGATAGACCTCCACTCTGCCTTCACTATCAGTACTTCCGCCGACCAAACGCACTGAAAAATTGGGGATGTTCAATTAAACACAGAGAGTGTTGGCTATACAGATACCACACATTGTTGTATTTCAACAATTTGATGATGAATTCGCCCTAAGGAGGAAGCCTTTAGCTGATTAAGTAATATCCAGAGTATGAAAGGCATGCAGGGCGTCTCTATTGCCTAATAAATTAACATTACAGAAACACACTGCATGGTATAAAAAAGAAAGTACCAACTAAGAATCTTGAGTAAAGTATAGGAGCTACAAGCTAAGTTCCACCGGGATTATACCAGACTTTGATTTGAATTATTACATAAACATACACTAAACGGCAATTGGTTTTTGGTGCATTTTTCATATTCCACGCGATTACTGATCTTCAGATTTCATGCACATGTCCTTCATAGATCGTCTAAGGTAATCAGCTGCTGTGCCTCGGGAGGGATACAAATGATATTTCCTGCCTTTAAAATTCAACACGATTATTTCGTATCTTTATTCTAAGCAAACACCCTTTGTGTTAAGTTTAATATAGTTTTTGTCCAGGGAACACAATATTCAGCTATTGATAATTAAAGATAATATTTAGTGTGTTTCTGCTCTGTTTAAATATATATTCATTATTGATAACCTACAGGTCGCCATGATGTTAGACCTCTTACAAAATCTGGTCTCATGGTATTCTGCATTTTTTTCTGCGTGAAATATTTTCTTATTCATAGCACACCAAACTATTTTCCTTTCTTTCTAAAAGTCTTTCTTGACCCAAGTTACATCAACATCAGATAAAACGTTTTCAAGTTATTGCAGTGATCAATCAGGCATGACTGTACGAGGCCTTGTAACCATTGACCTTTCAACTCTGAAATCTAATCAGTTCATAGGTGGCTTACAATGTATACTTCACCTAAGTTAAATCAAAATCAGACCACCCGTTCTCAAGTAATTGTGGTAAAGAGACCAAATTAGACGTGTATCAGACCTCGTGACCTTTTACCTTTCAACTCTGAAATCTAGTCATTTGATCGGTGCCTTATGGTACATACGTCACCAAAGTTACATCAAAATCGGCCAGCCGTTCTAAATGAACCTAAATGTTGTTGGCCCTGTAATCTGTGACCTTTGGCCTTTCAACTCCAAAATCTCATCAATTCATTGTTGCCTCATAGTACATACTTGATCCCAGTTACATCAAAATCCATTCATTCGTTCTTAAGTTATTACCGTAACGAGAACCAGTAAAGGACAACGGGCACACGGACAGACGGACTGATAATCCGAAAACATATGCCTCCAGCAACTTCATTGCGTGGACATGAAAATATGAGTTCTGTTCATTATTTTCCACAACTTTTTTCACAATAAACAGAACAACACAAATCATATTTTTCAAGATATATACCAATATTGAATTTTCCAAAACTGTTTACACGTGATATGTTATAATTATTTTACTTGTTGTAGCATCTCCTTTAAAAAAAGGGGGTCCTTTTTTGCTGCCCACCCCCCCCCCCCGATGACGTACGCCAGGTACGCCACTGCTTTCAACGATCGTCACTATGAGTTATATGAATCCTCATCATCAATGAATGAATGAATGAATGACAATTATACTATTCTCACGTTTCAAACACCTGACTCCTGCATCCTCGCTGTGTACGCAGTTATGACTTCCCCAACCATTACTTGGACAATCGGCAAGACTAGTTTCTGATCCAGTACAAGCTACATCGTCCAGGAGATGGACAAAATGGACGAATATAATCGGAAATCCTTTGAGAATTTAAGAATATTTCTGAAAATTGTCAAAAACCCCTACATCCCCTACAAATCATCAAAACCCCTATACGTTTCCCCTACGGAAGGTCATTTCCCCCGTAGGTATCCCCTACAACGTACGGTTGGCCAAAATCCCCTATGGTAGGGGGTTTCCCCTACGAGTGGCAGCTTTGGATGAAAGCCCAAGCTGAAATAAAAAGGGGGATTGAGGTTCCTCCTCTCTCATTCGTGGGACAGGGCCATCGACGTGATTCCCCGCCGACTATCACGTGATTCAAATGCATCCAATTGAAGTGAGTCTTCACAGCTCGACACAAAAATGCCGGTTATCATTACCAGATGAAGGGGAGAGTTTCTCCGAAATGTCGTACTCAAATAGTAAGTCCAGATTATTTAATTTATAACTTCAGAATGAGTCATAACTTTCAACAAGATATGTCAGATAGCATAGTTTGACATTTGTTTTTTAGTGTCTTATAGACGACGATGATCTTGCACGGTTACAGTCTGATAGGCCAAGGGCTCGATTCACCCATTTTCAAAAAGGGTCCATATAGACAGATTAACAAAAAGTGATCCATACACAGTCGGTCTATCGGGTCCCTTTCCATAATTGGTCTATCGGACTCTTGGTCTATAGGACCTTAGCCGTCAATCATTCTATCGGACCCAGGAGCGGTTCTACGGGGGAGGGGGCTATTTGTGGGATTAAGCTCACCCTCAAATAAAAACCTCTCCCCCACCCCAAAAAAATGAAAGAAAAAAGTTTTACAATGGAAATATTAATCAACATCCCCCTTTGGCATACGTTTGCATTTTTTACATTAAATCCCCCCCTCCCCGAGCGACTGCCAGCGGCTGGACTGACCGTGAAAAAATTGGGACATCGGATGTGGAATGAAAATTTTTCGCCCCCCCCCCCTCTCCCGCCAACTGAGCGACTTTTTGGCGGCTGGGATGACCGAAAACAATTTTAAACCTAGGATTTTTTTTTCGCAGATGAAGCCCCCAGTAGGCCACCCCCCCCCCCACTCTAGCATGAAAAGTTGAGCGCAGGGGTGTCACGTTGCTGCTTACAATTTATACGTACAATTTATACGTATTGCTTTGCAGTTTGTTCTTGATAAGTTACTGATATTGCACCACACTACCGGACAATGTTTTGAAGAAAAAAAAATGGCAGATGACTTTAAGAAGGTTTTGGAGATTTTCCCAAACGGTAAAAATATGTTACCTACTTACCTTGATAGCATCTGACTCCAGCATCCTCGGTGTGTGCGCAATTGTTAATTCCCCAACCACGATTTCCACAAGCAGCAAGGCTACTTTCTGATCCAGTGCAAGCTACATCGTCCAGCAAAATATCCCCAGTCCCTTCTCCAAAATGGGCATTTCCAAACGTCTGCTCAGCGTCACCGTATCCCAACTCGCGACAGACGACATTGCCATCATCCGTGCCCCAGTAATCATCACATACCGTACCCCAGGCACCGTCGTGATAGATCTCCACTCTGCCTTCACGATCAGTACTCCCACCAGCCAAACGCACTGCAAAATTTGGGGTGTTGAATTGAACAGTTTTGTGTTAAAGCCACTGGCTAATAATACATTTAGGGCCTACCACAGTTAAAAAAATGTGAGCTACATAATCCTCCATGCTTCAAGTGTCTTTGATAATGTCTATAAAATGAAGCCCTGAAAAAATGTATTTTAAAACATCTACAAGTATTCAAATTGACTGGATTCACCTGCCCACTTCCTCCCATTGACTTACTGTATGTAGTCTATTTTATCATCCACCGGTGTAGAAATTGTTAATTCATGCATACCTTGCCATTGACAGCATAACTTTCCAAACTTCTGTATTCTATGGTGTTTATTTGTCCATTTAAACACTACTATGTAGCTGAGATATCAAAGTCTGACATTTTTTGAAAAAAATTGGAAGTTCCACAATTTTAGCCTATCAGTATCACTTTAGAAGACAGAGGTGATCTTGCGTTTAGTGATATATTTCGCTGTTCGACACGTATTTAATGTGTACTACCTTGTTTTTACAAAATGTTAGAGTGATGCACCAGACACCTTTCAATTTTGGAGAAATTTGGTGACATGATTTTAAAACATGTTTTCAGATTTTCCCAAATGGTAAAAGTATGACTGTCTCCTTTAAACTATATTACCTTGATAGCATCTGACTCCAGCATCCTCGCCGTGTACGCAGTTGTTGATTCCCCAACCACTATTTCCACAAGCAGCAAGGCTGGTTTCTGATCCAGTACAAGCTACATCGTCCAACAAAATATCCCCAGTCCCTTCACCGAAAGCGGCATTTCCAAACGTCTGATCAGCGCCAGCGTATCCCAGCTCACGACAGACGACATCGCCATCAGTATTGTCCCAAGAATCATCACACACCGTACCCCAGGCACCGTCGTGATAGATCTCTACTCTGCCTTCACGTTCAGTACTTCCGCCAACCAAACGAACTGCAAAAATTGTGATGTGAAATATATACAAGTCTGGTCAGTGTTGGAGGTCTCGAGACTGGTCTTGGTCTCGAGACCGGTCTCGGTCTCCGTCTCGAACCCTCTGGTCTTGGTCTTGGTCTCGAACCTTCTGGTCTCGGATTTTTTGGCCGAGTAGACCAGCCCGAGACCAGCAACTAATTTGATTTTACATAAAAATCTTATATTGTTGTATATGTACAAACAGCAATTTTGCGGCATGTATACAGTGTGCCTCAAAAATAATTGTGCAAGTCAAATGCGCCCTCTTTGGTAATGTCATGCTTACATCACCATCATAGTCTTACCTTTTAAATACTGTTTGTTTTGTTCAGTTTGCTAGTTTTAATCCCGAGATATGTTCAGTGACCAACGAAAAGGTAAAATAATAAAAAAATGTGCCACTTTTACTACAGTCAATGATAGCATCAGGCCCTCTTCCCGTAAAAGTGACACAATTCCGATTCCACTTTTTTGTTGTTTACAAAATATTTTGGTATCAAAACAAGCAAATTGAACAAAACAAGCAGCATTTGAAAGCTAAGACTTTGCCCTTAAGGTTAATGTAAGCATCAAATTACAAGAATATTTTCTAAGTGCCGAAGAGAGTGCCTTTTGCTTGCACAATTTATTGAGACATGGTGCATCATGTCTCAAACATTGTTCACGTGAAAAGCGCCCACTTTGACAGTTAGAAAGTACTACTGTAATACCTGTTTATGTCAACATAAATTTGCTTGTTTTAATCTCGAGAATCAGATATGTTGTAAATAACAAAAGGGTGGAATCACAATTGGGTCACGTTTACAAGGGACTCTAGTAAAAGTGGCACAATTGTGATTTGACCCTTTCGAATTTAAATTAACATAAGCAAATTGGGCAAAACTGACAGTATTTCAAAGCTAAGACTATGCTCTTGACGTTGATGTAAGCATCATGTCACAAGAATATTTTTTAATTGCCAAAGGGAGCGGTTTTCACTCGCTGGAGCATTTTTTTTAGACACACCTGTACGCTAAGGGTCTCAAATCATGCAGAGTGCATTCAAACATATTTTTTAACACAGATCTTCTAACACATAAATAAGGCCCGACAATGGTGTGGTTCTCTGACGGCAATACATATTTTGTTCGTTCCTTTATAATTGAAACATGGAAGTAGAATGGTAGAAAACAAAAAAAGAAGTAAGGAATGAACATTAAAACATAAAATCTAACGGAAAGAAAAAGTAACAAAGAAGACGAAGAAGAAAAACAAGAATTGGAAGAATAGAGATTCAAGTGAAAAAAGAAAGCATGCACTGGGTGCACGTGCACCCCCCCCCCCCAGAGCCATAGGGTTCCACCCTAATAGCAAGAAAGAAATTTGTACCGACCTTTTTTTTTGCTTTTCAACGCCTGATTTCTCAATTTTAGTTCCACCACACTCTAAGATGTGCACCTCCCTGCTTCCACTCCCTCAGCAGATGTGCACCTCCCCATGCCCAACCCACCAACGCAGCCTTGTGCACATGTACTTTTGTGCAAAATCTGGGTCCGCGTAAACCGCGGCACTCAAAATTTTCGGCTGCGGCAGAGGTTTCAAAGTTGTTATTTCTAACCACATCTAGGCTATGCCCGGGGGGTCGCTCTCGACACGGCCTGTCTCCCACCCGTGTCCAACAACCTCAGAAATGCACCCTAAACGGCGTAACCTACATAACCAACAGGGAATCCTCCAATTTGATACCCTAAATGGCGTAAACAGTGAAATCAACTTTGATACCCCACCCAATTGTCCTTCTCATCTAAAACATTATTGTACATTGCACAACCCGAAGAGGTTCACTTAACAATTCATAAATAATTCTCCTAATTATCAAATGTTCATGTTGGAGATGTTATTAGATCCACACAAAAAATTACAACCCTAAATGGCGTTATCTACATAACCAAAATTAGTATCCCTAAATGGCGTGACATGTGAGAAAAGGCTACCCTAAGTGGCGATTGCCAGCGAACAGTGCTGAAAAAGCTACCCTTTGTCCAAAAGACGTCGACGACGCCCGAGAGCTGGAAAAGGGACCCTTTACGACGCATTTTCTGGACGCGGGTGCGTAGCAGGCCGTGTGGAGAGCGACCTTCCCAGGAGGCTATGCTGCCCATGAAATACATCACATGCAAATTTGACATTTTTTTCACTGAATTTGGCATGTAATTTGGAGTTTTAAGAATTGGAAAACCTGGCAACCATGTTTGGCACGAGCCAGTTTGGTCACAGACAATAAAGTACACTTCAGAAATCGTAAGGCCCAATCATGCTTAAAAACAGGTAATTTGATATGTCAAAAAGTTAAGCAACACTGTATATACGGTATTCCATTACACGCTTTTACTCATTTTCACTCTGCACCATGGATAATCGGGCGTGATCGACAGCTATTACTGTTACTATCCAAGGATGCTGCTCGTAGGGGAAAACCCCTACCGTAGGCGATTTTAGCCAACCGTAGGGGATACCTACGGGGAAAATGACCTTCCGTAGGGGAAAAGTAGTTTTTTGGGGGTGATTTGTTGGGGAGGTAGGGAGTTTTGACATTTTTCAGAAATATTCTTAAATCCCCGAAGGATTTCAGAGAATTTTCGTTTATATTCGTCCATTTTGTCCATCTCCGTCTTTTGCATTTACTTCATGCACCCCCCCCCCCAGCCCTACGCCCTTGTGTGCACCGCTACTTTTGGACCCTTGCGGCACCTATTTTAGTGAAAATTCTCTGGAAATCGGGTTTTATAATGATTGTTAGGAATGCCATTGAAAATCGCCAAAAAATGCCAAAAAGCCGCTTGGCGTGCACTTTGAATTCTTCAATGCCAAACGATGTCACAACCACGCCATATATTGCCGGGTTTTGGGCGTTAAAATGCCAAACTGATAACCCTGTGTGCCTAAACACAGGCAGTTGCATGGGCGCAAATCCAGGGGGGGGGGCAGGGGACATGCCCCCCCCCACCGATTGTTGAAGGTGGGCGGACACAATATCAAATGTCCCCCCCCCACGACATTTTGTAAATCTTGGCTGGCATTCCGCTTTTGGTCTCGCGCCACCCCCCCCCCCGCTTGTCAGAAGTGTTTGGCTGCGCAATTTGGCTGCGTAAAAAAAAAATTGTGGCGACAAAAGGTATGGTTTTGCCGTCGCGCCAGCCCCCCCCCCCCCCCCCGCTTGTCAGGAATTGTTTTGGCTGGGCAAGTTTGGCAGCGCTTTTCTTCTTCTTCAAACAATTTTTGGCTGGGCCCAAAATATGGTTTGGCAGGTTCCTGCATGTGATTGCCCCCCCCCCCCACATTTGAAATGAGATTGCGCACTAGGCAGTTGGGTCGCATATTGCAACAATCAGCACTCCAAGGATGAAATTTACTACATCTTGTCGATGAAATAAAGTAAGTAATAATAGCAAATGAATAATGAGTAAGTATTTATTTAGACAAGAGTGAAACATATAAATGTGTTTCTGTAAAATCTCAAAACGCACCTGTCACTGTTTGTAGTAAAATTCTAATGTAATGAATGAATAAAACAGACGTGTGCATGTAATGACCGGTTAAAAATAATGGAAGGAGTAAGTCAGCTTACGACATTAAAGCAAATAAATTTTGCGTAGGCCTAAGTACTTTGGTAGCATGATGGTTTGTTGAAAAGTTTTGCTATGGAGTGTTCTGCTGGTCTCAAAATATTGCGTTCTGTATTGGTAGGCCATTTTATCAATAGGCCTCAGGATTATTAATAATATCAATAGATGACTGCAGGACTTTTTTCACATTTTCCCAAATGGTAAAAGTATATTCCATCTTTAAGCAATATTACCTTGAGAACAGCGGACTCCAGCATCCTCGCCATGTACGCAGTTGTGAATTCCCCAACCGCTACTTGGACAATCAGCAAGGCTAGTTTCTGATCCAGTACAAGCTACATCGTCCAGCAAGATAGATCCAGTCCCCTGTCCGAAAGCGGCATTTCCAAACGTCTGCTCAGCGCCGGCATATCCAAGCTCGTGACAGACGACATCGCCATCGGTAGTGTCCCAGGAATCATCACATACCGTACCCCAGGCACCGTCGTGATAGATCTCTACCCTGCCTTCACGTTCAGTATTTCCGTCAACCAAACGCACTGCAAAAATTGAAGTGTTAAATATAAATGTTAACAACATTCTACAAGTCTGAATAAACCTAGAATTGAATCACTACATGTATACCTCGAGATTTTCAAATATACCTGGAGATGTTGTTACATGTTGGATGGTTGATAACGGTACATTGTTGTAAAATGAACTCGGGAAACAGTGTGGCAAGGCCTCAACCCAGATCCATCTAGATCTAGAACAAGGATAAAGGCCTATAGGCCTAGATCTACACTCTATTTATACCTAGGACTACGCTACAATCCAGGCTATAGGTCCTGGCTGAAGAAAAGGCGAAAAGCCAAGCCGAAGGCTTGGCTAGCCGGTAAATTTAAAGGTTCTGTCATAATTATCGAGTATTCTGGAGTTCTCAAATATTGTGCTCTGTACTGTTAGGCCATTTTAACGACAGACCTTCTGAATATCATTAATATCTTAATTTTAAGAAGGTTTTTGAGATTTTCCCAAATGGTAAAAGTGTATTCCAACTTCAAGCATTATTACCGTGAACGCATTTGACACCGGCATCCTCGTGGTGTCCACAGTTGTGGGTTCCCCAACCACTATTTGGACAATTGTTGAGGCTGGTTTCTGATCCAGTACAAGCTACATCGTCCAGGAAGATGTCGCCTGTTCCCTCTCCGTAGGCCGCACAGCAATCCACTCGTTCCACGCCGGCGTATCCCAGCTGGCGACAAACGACTTCGCCATCAGTATCATCCCAGCCATCATCGCACACCGTACCCCAGGTACCCCCGTAGTAGATCTCCACTCTGCCCTCACTAACAGTACTTCCACCAACCAAACGGAGACTATAATCAGCTGTCATAAAAAGAAACATGAAGAAGTGCGTGTGCCGTTTTCTCTTGATCTAAATGAAAAATATATTTTCACACTCCAGTTTTCCATGTATGTTACAGCCCACTTTTAGAAAATCATGTTTTTTTTTTGTGTGTTTTTTTTTAAGCTTGAGTCAATGAAGTGGCGTTATCACTTACGGGTTTTACATTTTCTTACTGCTCTCATACAATAATGAGCAATGAGCATTCGTCTTGAGATGACAGGGTGATGTGAATACCAAGTCTAACTTCGTCTCTTGTCAACAGGTTTAACCATTTCCGATCGCTTTAACGTTGTTTTCGAGTAGTTCGTCAATTACAATTTCTTTTCATCGGTCACAGACTTACGGTACAGTCACTGAGCGCTCGAGCGCAATAATAGTTTCGTCTTTTTGCAACCAGTTTCATAAGAATTTACGTCTGTCTTTTAAAATGGCGAACACAAATATTGATTTCTTGAGTGTGAACATGGATTTTTTTCACAATTCCTCTCTCATTCTCAAAATGGCAAAAGCACACACCTACACTGTAAAAGAAGTGTTCAGCCGAGTCAACGCTTCTCGATCTAACACATTCTTCTGTTCTTGTTTTCGGTTTGTAAACATATTCAGAGGCTAAACGGCGTCTGTCAAATAACTTAACTTAAGTGTCCAATTTTAAACACTAAGTTTCAATGATATACACATACATTTTTTATTGTTTAGTTTGTTTTTGTTTCACAAGAATTTATTTCTGCATTTCGATCAATCATCAGTTAACAGTAACAAAAGTAACAAATTGTAAGTTTTACTAAACACAACAAAAAAGGTAATTACCTCCTTTTTCAAACTACCATAATTTTTAACGAAATAAGTTTTAGCAAAATAATTTGGCAGGCACATTTCTACATTCATTGACTAACCTCTGTGTGAAAATAAGATCGATCCGTCAAGCCATGCATGAGTGAGCATGCATTAAAGGAAAAAGTCACAGGAGTCATCTCTGATGCCAAAATAATGGTAAATAATGGTATTTTTTGCTCTATTTATAAAGTGTGCTCACTGAACCATGACATGGTTACAACCTCTTATGTTCGTACAACACGTAAAGATACATTTTACTGGAAAATATCGGATTTCAATTTTTTCAATGAACTTAATGGATTTTACACTTTCAAAATTGATGAAGGATCGAATTTTTAAATTTAGCTCAATGAAGCGTGAAATATGCGAAAAAGCCAAAAGAGGTGTCTGATAATTCGCCCTTTAAGAGGAAAGCTTTTGGTGATTAAGTATATCCAGTGTATTAAAGTCCATGCAGGGCGTCTCTATTGCCCAAAAATTATAGAAACTACACTGCATGGTATAAAAAGGAAAGTACCGCAATAAGAATCAATTGAGTAAAGTATAGGAGCTTACAAGCTAAGTTCCTACCGGGATTAATACCATGACTCTTGATTTGAATTACAGTAAACATACCTAAAGGGCTAATTGGTTTTTGGAGCTATTTTTCCATATTCCACGCAACTACTGATCTTCAGATTTCATGCACATGTCCTTCATAGATCGTCTAAAAGGTGACTCAGCTGCTGTCCTCGGGAGGGATTACAAATGATACTTATCCTGCCTTTAATCTCAACACGAATTATTTCGTATCTTATCCTAAGCAAATCACGGCCTTTGATGTTCGGTTAGCGGAATGATTCGGGAAACTCTTTGAAAATGCCTCAAGAACCAAATGAGTTGAAATATATAGCCAACTATACACTAGCAGGAGTGGATCTCCCACTGGGAGGATTTTGTCTGTAATTTGTTTACTTAAGGAGAATCAAAGCTAAAACATAGGAGTATCTTACTTTTATCGCGGGGACGATAAAAAATAGCCCATAGAAGAGCCACACAGCAAGGTTTCCTGCTACGATGATATTGACATTGTTTCTTTTAGAATGAGTCAACGTTTGATCTAGCAAGATTTTCACCGAGGAGTATATCCTTGGCATAGTTAATTGAATTCTACAGTAGTTCAGACCCAAGTTGTGGACTACCCCCAATCATTTTACTTTAAGTTTATACATTTATTTTGTCCAGGGGAGCACAATATTCAGCTATTTGATAATTAAAGATAATATTTAATTTGTTTTGCTGCTCTGTTTACAATATATAATCATTATTGATAACTATAACAGGTCGAACATGTTATGTTAGACCTGCTTACAAAATCTGGTCTCATGGTATTTTTGCATTTTTTTTCTGCGTGAAATTTTTCTTTATTCCAAGCACACCAAACTATTTCTTATCTTTCTAATAAGTCTTTCTAAAATAACAAACAAACATGGCACTAAAATATACAGCGTGAGCGGGTGTATAGGGATACATACTAAAACACCCAAATGTTTCTGAATAATTGTCAAACTCCTACATCCCTACAAAACTAATCAAAAAACCCTCTAAACGTTTCCCCTACGGAAGGTCATTTCGCCCGTAGGTATACCTATGGAGGTTTCCCCTACGGAGTGGCAGCCTTGGATGAAAGCCCAAGCTGAAATAAAAAGGGGGATTGAGGTTCCTCCTCTCTCATATTCGTGGGACAGGGCCATGCGACGTGAGATTCCCGCCGACTATCAGCGTGATTTAAATGGCATCCAATTGAAATGAGTCCTTCACAGCTGACACAAAAGGCCGTTATCAATTGCCAGATGAAGGAGAGAATTTCTCCGAAACTGTCGTACTCAAAAAGTAAGTCCGAATTATTTAATTTATAATTCAGAATGAGTCATAACTTCAACAAGATATGTCAGATAAGGAGATATGCATAGTTTGACATTTGTTTTTTAGTGTCTTAGACGACGATGACTCTTGCACGGTTACAGTCTGATAGGCGCAAGGGCTCGATGATTCACCCATTTTCAAAAAGGGCTCCCATATAGACAGATTAACAAAAAGTGATCCATACAAGTCGTCTATCGGTCCCTTTCATATATTGGTCTCTCGATCTTGGTCTATAGGACCCTAGCCGTCATCAATTTTCTCGGACCGCCAGGCTGCGGTTCTACGGGGGGGGGCTATTTGTGGGATTAGCTCACCCCCCAAATAAAACAACGTCTCACGCCCCCACCCAAAAAAATGGAAGAAAAAGTTTTAACAATGAAATATAAATCAACATCCCTTTGGCTACGTTTGCATTTTTAGCATTAAATCCCCCTCCCCCCCCACCCCGAGCGACTGTCAGCGGCTGGACTGACCGTGAAAAAATTGGGGACCTTCGATGTGGAATGAAAATTTTTTCGGCAGCCTCCCCCCCCCCGACCCCCCGCACTGAGCGACTTTTTTGGCCGGCTGGGATGAACCGTAAAACCAATTTTAGATACTTAGGATTTTTTTTCGGCGGATGAAGGCCCGCCAGTAGGCACCCCCCCCCCTCGATTTAGCATGAAAAGTTGAGGCCGCAGGGGTGTCACGTTGCTGGCTTACCATTTATACGTATTGCTTTGGCTAGTTTGTTCTTGATAAGTACTGATATTGCCACACACTCTACCGGGACAACGTTTTGAAAGAAAAAAAAGGCAGACTGACTTTTTATTGAAGGTTTTGAGATTTTCCCAAACGTAAAAATATGTTTACGGCTTTGATCAGCATCTACAGACTCCAGCATCCTGGTGTGTGCGCAATTGTTAATTCCCCACCACGGATTTCCACAAGCAGCAAGGCTACTTTCTGATCCAGTGCAAGCTACATCGTCCAGGCAAAA
Organism: Eucidaris tribuloides; assembly: GCA_001188425.1. NCBI lineage: Eukaryota > Metazoa > Echinodermata > Echinoidea > Cidaroida > Cidaridae > Eucidaris > Eucidaris tribuloides. Next base: position 21,633 of record JZLH01S0630296.1, on the reverse strand, counting down.
TATCCCCAGTCCCTTCTGCCAAAAATGGGCATCTTCCAAACGTCTGCTCCAGCGCCACCGTACCAACTCGCGACAGACCGACATTGGCCATCAATCCGTGGCCCCCAGTAATCATCACATACCGTACCCAGGCACCGTCGTGATAGATCTCCACTCTGCTCACGATCAGTTACTCACCAGTCCAAACGCACTGCAAAATCTTGGGGCTGTTGAATTGAACAGTTTTGTGTTAAAGCCACTGGCTAATAATTCATTTAGGCGCTACCCTACAGTTAAATAATATGTGAGCTACAATAATCCTCGTCATGCTTCAAGTTGTCTTTGAGATAATGTCTTAATAGAGAGAGTGAGCGCGCTGAAAAAATGTCTTTTAAAATGAATGATTTAGTGCTTTACAAGATCTACAAGTATTCAAATTGACTGGATTCACGCTGCCCACTTCTCCCTTGACTTACTGTATGAGTTCTAGTCTTTTTATCATCCACCGGTGTAGAAATTGTTAATTCATCATACCTTGCCATTGACCAGTATATACTTTCGCAAAACTTCTGTATTCTAATGGTGTTTATTTGTTCCATTTAAACACTACTATGTAGCTGAGATATCAAAGTCTGCACATTTTTTATAAAAAATTTGAAGTTCCACAATTTTAGCTATCACTTTTAGAAGACTATAGTGATCTTGCGTTTAGTGATATATTTCGCTGTTCGAACACGTATTTAATGTGTACTACTTGTTTTTACAAAAATGTTAGAGTGATGCACAGCAGACACCTTTCAATTTTGGAGAAATTTGGTGACATGATTTTAAAACAATGTTTTCAGATTTTCCCAATGGTAAAGTATTGCCCTGTCTCTTTAGACTATATTACCTTTTGATAGGCATCTGACTTCCAGCATCCTCATGCGTGTTACCTCAGTTTTGTTTTTAATTCCCGCAACTCACTATTTCCAAAGACAGCAAGGCTGGTTTTCTGATCCAGTGCAAGCTAACATCGTCCACACAATATATCCCGCATCCCTTCAGCCGAAAGCGGCATTTCCAAACGCTGATCAGCTGCCAGCGTATCCGCAGCCACGACAGACGACATCGTCCATCCAGAATTGTCCCAAGAATCAATCACCACCGTACCCCAGGCACCGTCGTGATAGATCTCTAGCTCTGCCCTTACGTTCAGTACTCGCCAACCAAACGCACTGCTACAAAAATTGTGATGTTACAAGTATGGTCAGTGTTGGAGTCTCGAACTGGTCTTGGTCTCGAGACCGTCTCGGTCTCCGTCTCGAACGCCTCTGGTCTTGGTCTTGGTCTTGGTCTATCGAACCTTCTGGTCTCGGAAAAAAAAAATTTTTTTTTTGGCCGAGTAGGATCCAGTCCGAACTACAAGCTAATTTGATTTTACATAAATAATCTATATTGTTGTATATGTACAAACAGCAATCTTTGCGGCATGTATACAGTGTTCGCTCAAAATAATTGTGCAAGTCAAATGCGCTCGTCTTGGTAATGTCATGCCTTACATCACCATCAAGGCATAGTCTTGACCTTTAACCAATACTTTTGTTTGTTCAGTTTGCTAGTTTAATCCGAGATATGTTTCAGTGTACCAACGAAAAAGGTAAAATAAAAAAAATGTGCCACTTTTACTAACAGTAATGAAATAGCTCAGGCCCTCTCCTGTAAAAGTGACACGAATCTGATTTCCACTTTTTGTTGTCAGAATTGTTTGGCTGGCAAGTTTGGCAGGCTTTTTTTTAAACAAATTTTTGGCGTGGCCAAAATATGGTTTGGCAGGTTCTGGCATGTGATTTGTCCCCTCCCCCCCCCACATTTGAAATGATGATTTGCGCCACTAGGCAGTTGGGTCCATAGATTTGCAACAATCAGCCACTCCCAAGGATGAAATTTACTAGCATCTTGTTCGATGAAATAAAGTAAGTAATATAGCATAATGAATAATGAGTAAGTATTTTATTCTAGACAAGAGCTGAAACATATAAATGATTATTTCTGTAATAATCTCAAAACGCACCTGTCACTGTTTGTAGTTAAAATTGCTAAATGTAATGAATGAAATAAAACAGACGTAGTGGCATGTAATGACCCGGTTAAAAATAATGGAAGGAGTAAAGTCACTTACGACATTAAAGCAAATAAATTTTTGGCGCGTCGGCGCCAAGTACTTTGGTAGCACTGATGGTTTGTTGACAAAGTTTGCTATGGAGTGTCTGCTGGTCTCAAAATATTCGCGTTCTAGATTGGTAGGCCATTTTATCACAAATAGCCTCAGGACTTATTAAATCAATATCAATAGCATGACCTGCAGGAACTTTTTCACCATTTCCCAAAATATGGTAAAGTATATTGCTCTTTAAGCAATATTACCTTGGAGAACAGCGGTACTCCAGCATCCTCGCTCATGTCACGGCAGTGTGAATTCCCCAACCGCTACTTGGACAATCAGCAAGGCTACGTTTCTGATCCAGTACAAGCTACATCGTCCAGCAAGATAGATACTAGTCCCCTGTCCGAAAGCGCATTTCAAACGTCTGCTCAGCGCCGGCATATCCAAGCTCGTGACAGACAACATCGCCATCGTAGTGTCCAGGAATCATCACATACCGTACCCAGACATCATCGTGATAGATCTCCTACCCTGCCTTCACGTTCAGTATTTCCGTCAACCAAACGCACTGCAAAAATTGAAAGTGTTAAATATAAATGTTAACAACATTCTACAAGTCTGAATAAACTAGAATTGAATCACTACATGTATACCTCGAGATTTTCAAATATACCTGGAGATGTTGTTACATGTTGGATGGTTGATAACGGTACATTGTTGTAAAATGAACTTGGAAACAGTGTGGCAAGGCCTCACCCAGATCCATCTAGATCTAGAACAAGGATAAAGCCTATAGGCCTAGATCTACAACTCTATTTATACTAGGACTACGCTACAATCCAGGCTATAGGTCTCTGGTGAAGAAAAGGGGCGAAAAGCCAGCCGAAGGCTTGGCTAGCCGGTAAATTTAAAGGTTCTGTCATATTATCGAGTATTACGTGAGTTCTCAATATTGTGATCTGTACTGTAGGCCATTTTAACGACAGACCTTCTGAATATCATTAATATCTTAATTTTAAGAAGGTTTTGAGATTTTCCCAAATGGTAAAAGTGTATTCCAACTTCAAAGCATTATTACCGTGAACCGCATTTGACACCGGCATCCTCGTGGTGTCCACAGTTGTGGGTTCCCCAACCACTATTTGGACAATTGTTGAGGCTGTTTTTGATCCAGTACAAGCTACATCGTCCAGGAAGATGTCGCCTGTTCCCTCTCCGTAGGCGCACAGCAATCCACTCGTTCCACGCCGGCGTATCCCAGCTGGCGACAAACGACATCCGCCATCAGTATTATCCCAGCCATCATCGCACAACCGTACCCCAGGTACCCCCGTAGTAGATCTCCACTCTGCCTCACTAACAGTACTTCCACCAACAAAAACGAGAACTATAATGCAGCTGTTATAAAAAAAAATATGAAAAGTGCGTGTGCCGTTTTCTCTTGATCTAAATGAAAAATATATTTTCACACTCCACGTTTTTCCATGTATGTTACAGCCACTTTTAGAAAATCATGGGTTTTTTTTTTAAGCTTGAGTCATATGAAGTGGGCGTTATCACTTACGGGTTTTAACATTTTCTTACTGCTCTCATACAATAATGAGCAATGAGCATTCGTCTTGAGATGACAGGTGATGTGAATACAAGTCTAACTTCGTCTCTTGTCAAACAGGTTTAACCCATTTTCCGATCGCTTTAACGTTGTTTTCCGAGTAGTTCGTCAATTACAATTTCTTTTCATCGGTCACAGACTTACGGTACAGTCACTGAGCGCTCGAGCGCAATATAGTTTCGTCTTTTTGCAACCAGTTTCATAAGAATTTCGTCTGTCTTTTAAACTGCGAACACAAATATTGATTTTCTTGAGGTGAACATGGATTTTTTTCACAATTCCTCTCTCATCTCAATAATGGCACACTAAAGCACACACTACTAACACTGTAAAAAGTTCAGTCGAGTCAACGCTTCTCGATCTAACACATGTTCTTGTTTTCGGTTTGTAAACATATTCAGAGGCTAAACGGCGTCTGTCAAATAACTTAACTTAAGTGTCCAATTTTAAACACTAAGTTTCAATGATATACACATACATTTTTTATTGTTTAAGTTGTGTTTTTGTTTTACAAGAATTTATTTCTGCATTTCGATCAATCATCAGTTAACATAGTAACAAAGTAACAAATTGTAAGTTTTACTAAACACAACAAAAAGGTAATTACCTCCTTTTTCAAACTACCATAATTTTTAACGAAAATAAGTTTTAGCAAAATAATTTTGGCAGGCACAATTTCTACATTCATTGACTAACCTCTGTGTGAAAATAAGATCGTCCGTCAAGCCATGCATGAGTGCAGCATGCATTAAAGGCAAAATCCAGCTTTTCAAAAGTCACAGGAGTCAT